>CATIWF010168607.1:0-17823 GCA_949630135.1 Balakata baccata
ATATAAGCATCTCAATTCGCTCCTTGCTTATGCATGAACAACTATTGTAATGTGAATGTTGAAATATTTATGTTTGATGTATTTTGGTGAAAAGTTGTTTATGGATTGGATTACTATAAATATGTTCTATGGCATGTTCAAACATGTAGAATTTTTAATGAATATATTCTGGTATGATTAAATGACATAAAGGATGATTTTCTGGGTAAATTTTAATTCTGGAATATGAGATAAATCGATGAACAGTATGCATATTGCAAAAATTGTAATCGCAAGAGGAAGAGCCCAGAGCGGGCGCGACACCCTGTCATGCACATGACGAGCAAGCTGCCAGCGCCCAACACGGGCGGGGGCAAGGCAGACATGCCCAGTGCAGGCGTGACAGGATGTCACACTAGCACTGGGGCACGCCCCAGCACGGGCGTGACAGTGCCACACATGTGCAGGGCAGCACCCCTCGTGGGCATGATGTGCTGGTATGCCTGCACAGCCCACCCAGCATGGGCATGTCGCACTGACATGCACATGTTGGGTACTGTTTCACTTGAATTTTTACTGTACACGCATATGATAAAATAAATATGAATTATCATAATTGAGCATGAATGTATGGGAAATATCGTGAAAGAATATGTCCAAGGTTATACAAGATGAATGTTTAACTATCAGTTAAATAGTATGCTATTAGTACATGACCCAAATTTATATGCTGCTATAGATACATGACACAAGAATGAGTTATATGATGTTTATGATATGAAAAGAATATTGTACACATGACATGAACCATGCAAATGAAAGTAATATGGAAAAGACTTAAATGCACATTGTCGTATTAGGACTAGTTATAGAATAGATGACATGTCATTTATTTTACAATACTATAGATTATTATACATGATTATTATTTATGAGCAAGGTGGCTTAAGCTTTGAGACTGCTCTTGTCCTTTTTGCTAGCAACTTTAAATTTTACTTGGTGAAGATAGCTTAAGCACTGGGAGTGCCCTTCTAAGAAGCACGGACACGGATATAGCCATGGGAATACAATACGGCGGGATACGGGGGCACGACAAGTTCTAAAAAATTAGAACACGGATATGGCAGGAACATGACATAATAAAATAATTATAAAATTAAAAGAAAAACAAAATTCAAAATTAAAATATGTTGTAAGTTTATAGAGTAAATGAAATTATATATGATCCAATTTAAACATGTTAACTTGTTTAAATCATGCTAAAAAAATATGAAATATAAAATGAAAAAGAAATAAATGGATAGGCCTAGAAAAGGAATGGTCCATGCAGATGTGAGTTCAGCCTGAAGCTCAATTTAATTTGGGCCCATCATGAAGTCGAAATAGAACAATTAGGGTAGCATTTGTCCTCTAGATGCAAAGCCGCCACGTAGAGCAAAGTCGGTGATCTTGGTTCATCACCATGCTCTGTGCTTCTTTCTCCTTCTTTGTGCAAAAACATCTGAAGATGAAGCCCAAAAGCCTCACAGTGTCGGCTGCCATTAACTTTGGCTTAGCCTTGATAGTTCTTTCACTCTTCTCCATCCTCAAGAAACAGCCCTCAAATGCTCTCATATAATACTCTCGTCATCTCTCAAAACGGCACCAAATCTCCTTGCATCACTCTTTTACTCTCTCTCGCTTCCTTCAATTTCTTGGATTCCTCACGCCTTTCGAGTCACTGAAAATGAAATTCTCCAAGAGAAAGAAAGAAGCGTCCAACCGTATATGGAGCCTTGTCCCACGGGTATCCCAACCGTGTCCAAAGCTTTTGACTTCGCATCCGGTCGAAGACACACCACGTGGCGTGTCTGACACATATCTGTATCCTGTCTAATGTGTGTTCATGTATCCGCATGTTTGACATGCGGTCTCTTACTAATTTGGGCGTGTTCGTGCTTCCTAAGTGCCCTTGACTGCAAGCTTGGATGAGCACAGTGATAGACAAACACAGAGAAGGCTTATATGTACCATTAAACTTTCAATAGCTTAGAGTGTGAGTTTTCCTACATGCAGGTTTTGGATAGAGACGACTGACAGTTGAGAAGAGTCTGAGTTAGTCAGAGACTTAGTATATTTTCATGCATTATTTATTTCATTTCCCATATAATTGGGTAAATTGGATTTATTCATTATTGGATTTTATATGGATGTAATAAGTGAGCGTGTTTAGCCCAACTTAGTTTATCGTGCAATTATGGATTTTCATATGGATCGTAGTTATGATTGGTATTCAATTTATTTGTTTTCAGTTTAATAATGATATACTAATATATGTAACATGTGGATTAAATGTATGATATCAACCATTACAGATGAGAAAAAGTTTTTAATTTGACACAAGTTAACAGGATTCACAATCATAATATGTTACAATGGCATAGCCTCCCATTGTATTGTGGGATTTCCTGTTCTATGGGAGGTTGTTACACTTCTCTTTCAAATAGTAACAGTTTATCACAAGGGTTGTAAAATATTTTGTATAACTAATAATTGTTTCTATCTTATTGATGTTGAAACAAAGAAGCAAACAACCAAATAGTAAAAGAAAAAAGAAGAACTGCAGCTGCTTGGTTCTGATGTTCAACATTTTATATATTTAAAATTAGCTAGCTATGGAGAAAAAACTAATGAAACAGGGAAAACAAATGGGCTAAGCCAAGGACGGATCTAAAGTGGGGGCACTTGCCCCCATACCCCCCTAAAATGTCTTAATATTCATTTTAGTCCTTAGAAAATTTTCTTTATATATAGTATCTTGTCCCCATTTAAATCTCATTTAGTGTTGTAGGAAGACAATTGACGAACCACAAACAAAAAAAAAAACAAAAGAAAGATTGGCAAGAAAAAAAAAAACAAAGTTTGTCACATAGAAAGTCTATATTTTAATATTTTAATTTTTTTCTTTTTTACATATTTTTTAATTACCTCAGTTATGAAAGTTAATTATATTTTATGGTATTATTAGTATCCAAATTTCTTAAATTGAAATTACACATTATTTGATGTGTAAGAATATATTTATAGTATTATTATTCATTAGCATGTGAAATGTGAATATTTGATTATTTAGGAATAGATATCTAACTTTTAATTTGGTTTTTTTTTTTTCAAATTTAGTTCAATATTGTATATGAAATATTTTTGAAGTTATCTTTTGACTATATATATATATGGTACATTTTGTAGAGATTATATATTAAACCTATTACTTCCCACCTTTGTCATGACCATTTTATGTTCAGTATACAATTGAGCTAATTTCAGTTATTTTTTTAATGCTTGAAAGCTTTATATTGCTTACTAATGTAATTCATATATGGTAATTTATATATTTTGTATATTGGTTGTCTTCAGGGGAAATTTCAAAAAACCTACATGTGATTTCACACTTTTGCAATTTTAAGCATGAAAATTTTTTCAGACATAACAATGTTAAAAAAGATTTAGCTAGTACTGATATGTAACGAAATAGGCGAGTTAATTTCATTGGTGGTCATTATACTTTTGATAACTTGTGCAAAATTAACTTTTTTAATTTTTTTCCCCATAAAAATCACTAAACTTTATTTTTTCTCATAAAAATCACTTTCATTAATTTTCTCACCGGATTGCTAACGTGGACAACAACGTGGCATTAAAATGCTGACATGTAATGCCACATCATCATTCACGTAGATGCCACATTAGCAAATTCAAAAAATTGTAGTGTCACATTGTTGTCCATATCAGTAATCAAGTAAGGAAATTGATGGAAGTGATTTTTATGAAAAAAAAAATTAAAAAAGTTATTTTTGTGCAAATTATCAAAAGTATAATGGCTTTCGGCGAAATTAACCCCAAAATAGACATTAGCTCTCAGTATACTTTTTTTTTTAAAACAGCTTAGCATACTTGAAATTGCAAAAGTGTTGCACACAGTACTGGCTCAGCATTTTCTAATATTGTTATGATAAAAAAAACTTAAATTTACTAACCGCACAAACACAAGACCTTTTTTACTCAAAAAAAGTCTTAATTAAAATTGTAAAAGCGTGAAACCACATTTAGGTTTTTGAACTTTTCACTAATTTTTAATTTATTTTCTATTAAGTTAAATTTGCCCCAACGGAGAAAATTTCTAAATTTGTCCCTGGCATAGTTGTCAAAGGCACACTTGAGATGCAAGGCGCATGAGGTGCTAGCCAAGGCGCCTCAAAAGCACAAAGGTGGGCAATGTCACAAAGGCAGGCAATGGCACAAAGGCGCGCATGCCTCTATAATATTTAGGGTTTTTATTATATGTTTTTTGGTCTTTCAAAACAAAACAATCTCAACCATTTATCATACACTTAAAGTAGGTTATGTGGGGCTTACTCACACTTAATTATTTCACAAAAAAAAAAAAGAATATTAAAAGAATAGAAAGAAGAAGAAGGAGAAGAAGAAAACTGCATGAAACTTAGTAATGATAAGTAATGAGTGATGTGATGATTATAATTAATATTTAGTAGGAGATTAGGAGTGTAGAACCAATACCATAATTATAAACTTATAGTAAATTAGTAATGAAAAATGCTTTAAGATTTCTATTATAGTATAATAGTATTACTTTATAACTAGGACTTCTAGCTATTTATAGGACTATATTTTACTTTTATTACCTATTTTCTACATGTTTATTATTATGTTTAAAGTGTTTCTTGAACATTATGTTTTGCTCTTTTGAATTGTTTTTTTTTTGTAGAGTTAAGTTCATAGATTTTATTTTATATGTATTGTGTTGTGAGTTCTAGTTTTATTTTATTTCTTTTTATTTCTGTGTCTTACTTTTGTCGGGCGTGCACCTTGCTTTACACCTTGCACCTCAAGCAATATGAGCCTTTAGTACATTTGTGAGCCTTTCGTCTTTAACAACTATGGTCCTGGGCTAAGCTAAACTTAAATTTTAATTATCTTGCAACACGATAAATCAGTTTACATCAAAACATAAGATAGCATACCACAAGGAAAGGAAAAATTAAAGAAGAGAAGCTCACAAACTCACAGGTTGAGAAGTATCAAAACTGGCAACAGCATTGGGACCCTGCCAAACTCCTACAACTTGAGAAGCTTCTAAAGCTGCAGTAGAAGCAAATGCAGAATCTCGTATTGCACATCCGCCTAATTGGTCACCGTTTCTAAATGGTCCATACCATTGCTCACAGAAGACTCTGATTTTCTTTAAAGTCATCTTTGAATTAGCTACATGAATAACCTGAATTATTCTCACGCGGGACTCACGATCGTGAGGACTTATCAAGCAATGCTCCAACTCGAATCCACTAAATACACAATCATCATCCTGAATTGGCCAGACAGCTACATAACACCCACTAGATTGATATGCAAAGTTAGAAACCTTATTATCGACACCTCCAACATTTCTATCATTAATGCTATACGGAGTTGCAGCATCAGCTTCACATCCTACAGTGGGTAGTAATTTGATGGTTTTGTAAGTCATAAGAAGCTCATCAGTTAAAGCAAGGGTAGGGCATTGAGTCTGCCAATCAAAAACCTTAATCTCCCACTCCCTATAAGCTTCAGGAACAACAGATTCAGGAAGTTCAATTGGATTTCCTTGAGCAGTAAAGTCTGCTCCAAACCCATCCCATTCACCGGACACATTTCTTGCAAATTCAGACCATGCTACATAAACAACACAAAATTTCAAGAAAATTATAGAAATTTATATGTCGAAAAGAAAAAATTGGAAATAGGGAAATGGGTAAATAGGAAACTTACAAGTTATGTTGGTTGTGAGATTTACGCTTTGCGATTGAACATCATCTGATACAAAAGTAGAGTTTGGCATACATGATAGAGGAGCGAGTCGAATGCTATACTGAAAGAGAGTTTGTGGATTATTAATGGGTTTTGAACGAAGTTTTGATAATGGTAGACTCCAAGGAGTAAGGGCTCTGTTTTGTAGGATTATACTGTTGCCCGTTAACGCCATTTGCTTCTCTCTTTTTTTTGCTTTTCTTTTTCTCTCTCTCTCTTAAATAAACAATTTTTTTTTTCAGGGAAAAGAATAGGAAAGAAAAAGATTGAGAAAGATAAGAAAAGAGCACCAACCGTTTGGATTCTGGTACAAAGTGGCAAGAGAGAATTGGGGCGCAAATTAAATCCTCCCCCTTGTACAGGATGCTTTATGACTTAGGTCTAGATTGGAGATTTATTTTAATTTTTTAAATTTAACCGCAGATAACAAATATTTACCATGTGTTATGATATATATATTGTTTGCTTATATCTTTTTTTTGTACGATTTTTTAGTGTTTGAAATTTCTTTATTGTTTGTTCTTTGTTCTCTTGATTCTCTTCTCTTTCCGTTCTTTATTTTTTGTATTTTTTTGTCCTATTTTTGTTTTTATTATCATACAGCTGTAAAATAAATGACGAACATGAGTATTTAAATATTAAAGATATAATTCATAACTAATGAACCTAAATTATGGAGCAAACAATACAAACAAATTTGCAGATAGATGAATATATAGTTTTTATGGAGTGAATGTACAATTACAAAAAATAAAAATATTTAATAAACTAATGAACATTTATTTTATATACAATGAACTTTTACTTTAAAACAAAATGAAAATCTATAATTAAACCAATGAACATTTACTTTATTATTAATGTATCTACAGTTTATAACAAATAAATTTTTTTCAATAAACTAATGAATCTTTTACTAGATTACTAATGAATTTATAGCTTAAAACAATATAAACATTTTATCAATAAAGTAATGAACCTTTACATTATTTTTAATGAACCAACAATTTACAATTAATGAATATTTTTTAATAAACTAATGAACCTATAGATTTAAACACCATAGAGATTCAAACATCAATAATCAAACTAAATAATCATATAAATGAATATTTTACTACATTACTAATCTATTTATAGCTTAAAGAAAATGAACATTTTATTAATAAAGTAATGAACTTTTACATTATTCATAATAAACTTTTTTTAATAAACTAATGAACATATATGTTCAAACATCACAGAGATTTAAACATGAATAATGAAATGAAATAATCATAGAAATTTAAGTTTATTATCAAATATTGTAACAATCAATCATTCAAATATTAAATAAACAAAGTAGGTTCATTATTTTCAAAATTGGAACAAGATATGATATAGAAAATAGGTTCATTATTTATATTAATTGGAAGTGAAGTTGAGAGAAAAATTATATTTGGAGAGGACTGAGGAGAAAGAAAATCATGGTTTGGAAAGAAGTTGGAGAGTTTGCAGATATTAATGTTATTTACTGACTTTTTTTAAAAAAAAGAATTCACATTTAAAAAATGGTATTTCCACATGTGTCTGGACCATTAGTTCATAATACTTGGTGAACTTGGGTTCAGGATATAAGATTTGGAATTGAGAAATATTATGTACTACTATTTTTTTCCCTCCTTTCTCTTAGACTAGATAAGAATCTTTGGGGCCTCTTTAATTGTAGAAAAAAATGGTGTTTTTTCTAAATAAATGATAATAGAGAAAAATAAAGAGATGGTAGAAGAGAGAATAATTATGTTGTTCTTATTTTTCCATTGATTGTAATACCTATTTGTAGGTATATAAAATTATAAAAATAGAGTTTTATTTACATAAAAATTTTATTTATAGACATAATGATAGACATCTAATATTACCCAAATACTTCAATATTATCATAACACTTTCCATTGGATTTCTATTATATAGAATATGTCTTGTTAAAACTTTACTAAGAAAAACTATGTGAAAAAACTTTAGTAAAAAAAATATATTTTATTCATATAGAAACTTGTATCAAAACACTATCTCATTAAAAATATTGTCAAGAAAATCCAATGTAACAAAATCTAGGCTAAGGAAAAAAGAGTATAGTGTATAAAAATCTCTCTTATAAAATATGACTTCTAACAAAAATTTCTTAGTCAACGCATGCCAATTTTGTTCAACTTCTCAAATGTTGTAGGAAATATTTTTGTAAACAAATATGTCAAATTATTAATAAATCAAATTTGATGAACATCTAATGCTCATTGCTTTTGAAGCTCGTGCATGAAAAATAACTTTGGCGAAATGTATTTGGTTATATTTCTTTTAATGTATCATCTTTTGAGTTGTGCAATACAAACATCATTAACTTCATATAGTACTGTTGGATATTCTTTATCAAATGAGATATCACATATTTCTTTGGTATATTGGATCATTGTTTTCAACCATATGTATTCTCTACTAGCCTCATGAATCATCAATATTTTCAACATAATTAGATGATGTGGCTGCAAAGTTTACTTAGTAGAACGCCAAGATATAGTAGTGTCATTATATGTAAACAAGTAAGCTGTTTGTGATTGAAATTTATGTGCATCAGATAAATATAGCATATTCATATCTAATTAATTTTGACTTCAAGTCTTATGGATAAAATAAACTCATATTTGGTATACTACATAAATAACGGAATACTTGTTTTATAGTATTTGAATATCTTTGAGTTAGTGAATAACTATATTTTGCTAGTAAACTTACAAAAAATGTTATATCAAGTCGTGAACAATTAACAAGATACATTAATGCTCTAATAGCACTAAGATGTGACACTTTTGGACCAAGTATTTCTCCATCATCTTCTCGAGGACAAAAATGATCTTCTTTTTACATCTGGTGTCTAACAATCATGAGAAAACTTATTGGATGAGATTTATCCATATTAAAATGTTTTAATATATTTTAAATATAAGTTTGTTCCATTTTTTTATATTTCAAATTTATTTTCTAAATAAGTTACTATTTCTGTTAATTCTTTAAGAGTTCTAATGATGTTTAAATCATCAACAAAAACTGCAATGATAGCAAAACCACAATTTATTTTCTTAATAAAAATACATGGATAAATTGAACTGTTAGTATATCATTTCTTCAAAAAATATTTAATAAGGCAATTATACCAAAATCATCCAGATTATTTTAGTCAATACAAGGATCTTTATAGCTTAATTAAATATATTTCTCGAGATTTTGAGCTACATGCTTCAAACATTTCAATCCTTTAGGGACTTCCATATAAATGTCATTATCAAGTGATCCGTAAAAATAAGTTGTAACGACATTCATCTACATATGGACTTCTTTTAAACTTGTCAAACTAATTAAAAATCTAAATGTAAATGTATCTACAACTGAGGAACAAGTTTTTTTATAATCAATGCTAGGCTTTTATGAGAACCCTTGTGCTACAAGTTATACTTTGTATCTCACAATTTTATTTTTCTCATTACATTTATGCACAAAAACCCATTTATAGCCTAATGGCTTAATATTTTCAAGTGTAAAAATAATGGGTCAAAAAACTTGACATTTTTCTAATGAGTTTAATTTTGCCTAGATTGTATTTTTCCATTTAGACCAATCATTTATTTGTCAATATTTATTAACGAACTTAGGTTCAATGTCCTGACTTTCTTGTACAATATCAATTGCTACTACATATGTAATTACATTGTCGATAATAGTTTCACTTCAATCTCATCTCTTTCCTGAAGTGACATAATGGATTGAGTTCTCATTATTTTTTTTTTTATCATTTTTAGGTACATGAACCTTTTTTAGAGTTACTTGCTAATCTATGTCTTCTCACTTCTATTGTAGGCTTTTCAAGAGCATCAATAGTTTTCAATTTGTAAACGTGTTTTTTTGTTTCTTTTGTTATGTTGGACAAGAGTTTGATCTTGGAGCATTATAGTAATGCATTTAAAACGGAATTGTGAACTGTATGATTGTTCATGGAGCAGTAATAAGACCAATATGAATCCTTCATTTAATAATATGAGCAAATTAATGGGTCTGTTTAGGTTTAACTTCTATAGTTGGTGGGATTGGAAATTCAAAAATAATATTATCAACTTCATGATGGAAATTAGTTGAAATAAAAAAAATTATATAAAAACTAAATAGTGATCAATGACAAGTTTAATATCTAATAATCACATACAAAAGTACGTTCATGAAAAACTAGTTAATAGAAAGACATGCTTTTGTGGTCTTAGAAGGTAGTAATAGTCTCGTAATATTATGTTTTTCATTATCAATCAGTCATCATGCCAAGACTCCTAATCAAAAGTATGATATTAGCAATAAGAAAAAGGTTGGTTCTTCAATAATAACATCTTCAATAATACTATTTTATCTTAAAGCGAATAATTAGTAGAATAAAGAGTATCGTAGAATATTTTTAAATATAGAGAATAATTGTTTTTTTACAAATCCAATAGGCTTATTTACTCTTCATTTATTTCTTACAAATTAATATTTATAAAAAAAAAGTAAAAGACTTTTATTATATTTTAAGAGAAATATTTTTAGAGAAACACAACAATAAAAGATAAAATATGCATAGATAGTGGAAATGTATGAATTATTATTAGAATAAATGATGAAATTTGACTCTAGAGAGTCATCAAACTCACTTTCTACTCTAAAATTTAAAAATGAACAAATTATTGATAATCTCCTTAAGGTTTTAACAATTATTATAAAAAACAAATTTTTAAAAATATTAATAGTACATTCCTTGTCGTTTGAGATAATATCCATTTATTTGACAATGTATGAATTTCAAACACTACAGTGCTATATACTATATAATTTTTTCAAGTTTAAGATGTTTTTACATGAATTCTTAAGGATTTCATATATAGTATAATGACTTTTTTTTTTTAATAAAATTTAGGATTTTTACTCATTATTAATGACGGTAAATACATTCAAGCTTCACCTTTCTAATTGTTATCTCAAATTCTCAAATGACATTTCTATCGAAGGACAGAGGGTACACTATTAATTTTTTAAAAATTTATTTATCTGTCAAATTAAAAATTTAAAGAGTTATTAGTAAGTTATTATTTAAAAAAAGAGAGTTTATTAGAGATTTTTTGTAGAATAACTCTTTAAATGAAAGAATAGAAAGATGAAATAAAAAGTCTTAAAAAGAAAAAGAGAAGATAGAAAAACATGTTATGATAAAATTGAAGTAATTGATTAATGTTAAATATTTTTCATTATCTTTATAGATTAGGGATGACAATTCGTGTTAACGGGTTGTGTTCATGTTGTGTCTTGATAATACCCATAATATGATAAGGGTCAATACATATACGGCACGATAAGTTAATTGTGTCTAAAATTTGAACATGAACACAACCCACTTAATAATGGGTTAATAAGATACAATACGTTTAATGCGATTAACTTATAAAATTAGTATAATATAATTTAGTTAATGTGTATATGTATTATAATATGTCGGGTTAAATATGTCAACACGACATGATACATATTATTAACGGGTTAAACATGTTTTTTATGTTAGCAGATCAACTTGAACATGACACGATAATTTTCGTGTCTTTATGGGGTTGACATGATTTTCACACAAACACAATAAAACTCAATATTAATTCACAATTATTATGTCATATTCATCATTGCACCCCTACTATAGATAGAATTTTTGTGCAAATAGAACCATAATTCTGTAACTTTCTACACCGATTAACGGTGAAACGAGAACAACATAATTATTCTCTCTTATACTATCTATTTATTTTTCTCTATTATCATTTATTTTATAATACGTTATTAGCACAATTGTAATTTTTAAAAGTGGGTATGTGTAGGCATGGATGAATGGTAGAGTATATGCACCATATCATCAACATCACATTGAAGGAAAAGGAATGGTACATGGTAAAAGCACTGGAAGAGCTAGTGGATGAAGAATATCCTTTGCTATATAAGCCTTTTGATTATTATGAATGCCTGAAATTGGTCCAGAAAAAATGCAGTCGAGAATTATCAAATTACTCTAAAGCCATACGTTCCTTTGACTACTTATTATGCCTAAAATGGTTGTATCCCTTTCACAAGGTACATACCTAATCAATTAAATCCATATCCTTCAATCTGAAGAACTTGGCAAATTTAAAATAATAGTCTTTTAAGTGTTTTAAAGCTATTGACATATTTAAACTAATAGTCTTTCAAGTGTTTTAAATATTATGAACTGCTTGATGTTGTTTTACTCTTATTTGTATTTAAATCATATGTTAGTTAATGTTAATTATAGTTCCTAAAGAACTAATATTATATATAGTACATGAAGAACTAGTATTATAAATTTTAGGTCCTAAAGAACTAGTATTATTTTTAACTCTTGAAGAACTAATTAAATAACTAAGATATAAATTCCTAAAGAATATGACCTTAAGTTCCTGAAAAATTAAGTATTATGAAATTTAGTATCCAAATTTATATTATATGTTCTTGAAGAACCAAGCATATTGATTATAAAGTCTTTAAAAGACATATACTAATTAACACGTAATTTATTTTTATACAGATAATGTCGAATTTGACAAAACTCAAATTTGTGGACTCGACATCATGGGCAAGAATTATTTATCGTAGATATTAGATGTTGAAATATATTTGGATGAGATGTCGTGTAGATAGTGCAACCATGTACTCCATATTAAAAGACAATAATATTTTCTGACCTAACAAAGGGAGAAACTTATGTTAATACAATATCTGGTAGTAAAAGAAAAATTAAAGGCTCCATAAGAGAAAATATATTACTATTTAGAGGTACATATTTCTTTATTAAAAATGTATTATTCTCCCTAAAATTTAGCAAAAATTTATTAAGTTTTGAAGATATTCACCAACATAGATTTCATATTGAAACTACAAATGTGAGAAATTTGAATATCTCTAAATTACTACAAATTACATGCTTTCTCTTTTGTCTTATATTACACATATATGTTTATGATTGAAACAAATGTGGAACCATCACCACAAAAAAAAAAGGATAAGAATAAGCATGCCAGGAAAATTTAAGTGTTCTCTAAACTAATATAAACTTTGCGCCTAATGAATTCTAATCACTAATTGTGAATTCCTAAGTTCCCTTGATAGTACGTTTAAATATAGTTGATACTGAATTGAAATGTTGAGTGAAAAATATTAACAGTAAAGAAAATGAGTTTGATGAGTAATTAAAACTTAAAGAAAATAATTTTTGAACATAGACAAATGTTGAAGAAAATGATTTCACTGATGCAAATAAAGTTGATTAACTATATTGAAGCTAAACAAAAGCTAAGATGATTAAATCTAATGCCAAAAACAAGACTGATGGTATTGTGATATTTGCTGAAATTTAATTGACTACTATGTTTGATTGTTGATATATTGGTTGATTGAGTTGTTTTGGCCATCATTTTCTCCACTTTCTCGGCAACTATTCCTCTCTCTCTAACTATCAAATAGTGCTCCATTTTTCACATTCCTAGCCATTACTTAGTTCTTTATCTGCCACTTCTCTCTAATTGTCTATGGTCTTCCTACTCTCCAGAGATTTACTTTGATTGTATCTCCTTATAATATATGACTACATGGGCTCTAAATCTTGTAATAGGCCTAGGCTTTATCCAAATGGCCTTATAACAAAAATATAGTATAAACAATTGCCTCTCGTTTACAATATGGCCTTGGGCCATAGCTGTATGGATATAAACTTCTCAGGCCTTCTCATTTTGTTATTTAGTATGAGGCCCAAAATTCTCCTCCTCTCTAGACTTATAGTTTCAAAGATAGGAGAAGTCATACAGGAGAAGTCATAGACTCATTCCCCAAAAGAAAACCCCAATTAATTTCAAATTTAAACCTCCTTCCTTTTCACTCCTTAAAACCAAAGACTTTAGTTCCTTAAAATCCAATCCCTTTTCATCTTCTTTAACCTCCAAAAACCCATCATCTTCCTCCATTTTCGAAACCCATCAACCTTCACCCTCTCAAAATCTTCCTCTCAATTTCAGCTAAGACTCATAATCTCCCTTATCTTCACAAACTTTTCTCAAAAACCATCCTCTATTTTCTACCAAGCAAGCCCTAAGAGAAGGAAGCAAACTCCACTAGTCACCTCAATTTGATGCCTCAACTTCCCGCCATTCATTGAGATCATCACGCCACCCGAGAGCGATGCGATCTTTGAGTGTTGCCGGCCACCGTCGATTATAAGCCATCGTACTCCATCAAATTGCACCTTTGGTGCTTATTATCCAACAAGTAAGCTTTACTAATTTCTTGAACAAATACTAAAACCCAATGACTCTTTGAACTTTATCTTGCTAATATATTGTTGAATAGGCTTGTAAATAATTTTAAAATGTGTTCTTTATGATTCTTGCAGCTAACAATGCCCAATTTGGCGGCTTCACTATCATCAAACTTCCTCCAACAAATTTTTTCCCCAAATATACATTATGAGGAGACCTATAGGTAAATTCGTATCTTTTTCATTCTTGATACTGTATTTATGCTCTAAGGATATCTGCTGTGTGATAGGACTAATTTTTTTTAAATTTGAATTTGAATTTCCTTAATAGAATTCTTAGCTTAATTTGTCTATTTCGGCCTATGGGTTGTGGTTTCTTGTAGAATGAAGATGAATTTCCCTGATACTTGCTGAGTCTCAAGGTTGAAATGAAGTTGTCATAGCTTGAAATTTGCAATTTCTACTTTGTTGGGGAGAAGAAAGGTTTTTGGGCTGAATCCCAATAGGGAATTTGGCATATGGATTGTTTAAAATTTACTGGGTTTTGCTTTTAGTTGATGACAGCTTAGAAATCGCATTGAAAACTTTGCACATAAAGTTGCACTAAGTACCTGGAATTTTTACAGGGACCCTTCCTGTGTAGAAACACAAGTGGCATCTCAATCCTTAAGGTAATATCCCAAATTTATTTCTGATACTTTATACCTCTCAACTCTTGAATTGTTAATGAGTTGATGATTGAGAATGTAGAACACTAGCACATAATGAACCACAGCCATACATTGCTTGTTGAATTAAGGTGGCATTGAGCCTACCTTTAAATTTGTTTATTGATGCTTGATGGATCACTAAACACTTTCACAAAAGGTACCATAGCTATGCATTTGTATTAGTGGATTAAGGTGGCACTAGGCCTACCTTTGGGTATGCTTTGTTGTTTAATTGATGGTTATGAAGTATTCGTGAACTTTAATTGAAGCTAAAGAAGAGTGGCCCTATGGCCTACTTTATTAATTGACTTTCATATAAGATGAGATTGGAACAATCCTTTCTTTCCTTGGTGAGTGACTACTCCTTAAAGCATTTCTTTCAAGAATCAGCCTTAGGTAGGCATGATCCCTCCTTCTGTGTCCTAGTTAGTATCTACTCCTTGGAACATTTCTTTCAAAAATTGGCCTTATGTAAGCTTGATCCCTCCTCCTATACACCTAAATTCTTAGATTTTTATGCATGATAAGTTCTTTAGGAATCTAAATCTATCGAATTTTTGGATTAGGTGTTAACCTTTATGTTCTTCTACCTTTCTTATAATCCAAAAAGGATATAAAATCAAAAGCTGTTGTGTTTACTAAAGCCACAAGAAGAAATAGATCTTCATCAATTACCACGAACTCCTTTTTCTCAGGGAACTTCATTATCCCTTTATTGATTTTTTCCTATATCACATTTCTAACACTCTAATAAGAGCTAGTGTTATGGTTCCATAAGTCGTGATATTTACAATATGTCTTGCTCCTTAACTCCTCATTCATGGTGATTTGTACTTAAGAGGTAAACTACTGAATTTCTCTTTGACCAACAAATTAAAGATCTCTTTGATCTTGGAGACCTTAAAAGTATATTGTGGTTGATTATTTGAGGCTTGATTCTTCTTCCACAGGTCTGGAGTTTTCTTCACCAATATAGGGCATATATAGAAAGCTGTATTAATCAAGTTAGCAACGACAACTTTAGATATTACCTTTTGATAATATATGCCCATGGCTGCTTTCCTTTTATGGTTTTCTTCTCTGAGGAGCTCTTCATACTTAAAGACTTTGGTAGCCAATTCATAGAATTCCTTGAACTCTATCCTTTGGAATCTTTTCCTCAATTCTATGTCATGGCATCTCTGAGTCATTTTGACATTTTCTATCTTAGATAAGTGGATTTTGTAGTGATTCCTCATTTTTTTAAATCTTGCTACTCTTTTGGGTTATCCTAAAGAGCTCAGCTATACAAATATCTATTTTAGCCCTATAAAACATAGTATGAAATTATCTTTCCATTTCCTACCATGTTAGTATATAGGTCCTAGGTAGCATAGCATACTAAGTAAAAGCAGTGCTTATTAAGGAATTAGGAAACAACATGAGCTTATAGAAGCAGGTGACTTACACTACTCATAATCTCATAGTTGTCTAACTCCCCACATTGAACAGTGAACTTGGTTATGTAGTCTAGTATTGACTATCCTTCCTCTCTAGAGAATAGCGTGAAATCTATTATCATGTATTCCCTAAGGGATATGATTCTCACAGTCAATCACGTTTGGATATGGCTTATGAAATTCAAGGCAGCCTATTTGTCTAAGGTCAGGCCCATGTAGCTCCTGAATTGCCTCCCTCACTGCTTCCAAGTTTACTAGTACATGTACCTATATAAAAGGCAATGAAGGGTGTGGTTCTCTGTTCATACTTGATCCATAGGGTTGGTATGAGCAAAGAGCATCTATGCAGTAGTTCTAGCACTAGTGCAGCCTCTAGCTCTGGCGCTTGGAGTCCTTTCTTCCCTGAAGTGAGAAGGAGTGTACCTTGCCTCAACTTGAGATTGTGAGCAGTAGAAGTCACCTACTTCACGTTTCATCATATGATTGCCTTGTTGGTATAGGGATAAACTCTTGCTTGGGTGCAACCACCTAATGTTTTGGTTCTCCTATGATTCCAGGCACTAATTTCTCCTGAGAAGTGGATTGTTGAGTCAACTCTTTAATGACGGCTTTGGCCTAGTTATTTTCTTGTTCAGCTACTTGAATAAAAAATATTCAATTGTGCGGGCTTCAAGCCATTGAATGATAGTAGCCTGATAATTCTTGATTTCCTTGAATAAAGATCTAAACTAATCATAGTAGTTAGAAACATTAGTAAGTGGACCGTTACCTGATATTTGTGGTCCTATTGGACTCTTGATTCCTTTTTCCTCTCTAGCCTAGTGAGGAAGTGTCAGATTCTCAATATGTTCTATAATGAGTGGAACTCTTCTCTCATATCCTCATGTTGGAGCAACAAATCATGAGCCCTGAGATTTCATAGCTTTCTTACTTCTAGTTTCAATAGGCATGTAGCAGCAACCATACATTGGACATGCCAAAAAGATGTCAGCAATATCAATAGATGTCCCACAGAGTGTGCCAAAAGATTTTAGCAATCTCAATAGTTGTCTCACCAGGCGTGCCAAAAAGATGTTACTGCAAAAAATAGGATAAGTGTAATATTCTCGACCATCCATACATGCATTATCACATGCATTTCATTTGGACATATTTATTTTATAAATGTCTATCACACGAAACACATGCATACGTAGGGATTTTGGCGTGAACGTATTCACGAGATAGGCTTGACACGGGTCGGTTTATCGCAATAGGACCAAGTCGTACATGTCTAGCTATAATTTAAATAAGGACACAAGATATTGAAAATAAAATTAAATAAATAATTACTTTTGAAATAAAGGACATTTAGCATAGTTATATTAAAGTAGACAATTTGACTACATAGTATTTTGGCACTAAGTATTTGTAATTATGTAGATAAAAGAATAATAATAATAATTAATTAATTTAATTAATTATTATTATTTATTTATATTATTTAAAA
>CATIWF010168613.1:0-19390 GCA_949630135.1 Balakata baccata
CGCCCTTAGCATTCAATGGGACACCTGAATCTTCCTCAATCCAAGCGAAACCCTAGGCAGTGGAAGTTGCTCGACCTCGTATCCGCTGCATTCTTTGGCCTAGTGTTTCTTTTCTTTCTTCTCGTTTTCACTCCTCTTGGCGACTCTCTTGCCTCCTCCGGCCGACAGGCTCTGCTGCTTTCCACGTCGGATCCGCGCCAGCGCCAGCATCTTGTTGAGCTCATCGAGGCTGGTCGCCATTCTCAGCCAATCGAGGCGTGCCCTGCAGAATCCGTTGACCATATGCCATGTGAGGATCCCAGGCGCAATAGCCAGCTCAGTAGAGAAATGAATTTTTATAGAGAGCGCCACTGTCCGTCCCCTGAGGAGACCCCTCTCTGTTTGATTCCACCCCCTAATGGATATAAAATTCCGGTACAGTGGCCCCAGAGTTTGCATAAGGTACGCCTTCTTCTTTAAACTCGATAACATAGGAAAGCAGGGCCCTTGTGATCTTCAACTAAGAGAAAACGATAAATTGCTAGCTCTTGCATATTTATGGGATCCAACTTGAAAACTTATTTAGATTTCTTATTTGTTCTTGTAATTCCATTTGTGTTTGGACTACTGATCCGTTAACTCAGCTTCAGACATAACTACATTATATTCTTTTATGTCCATTGAACTGATCATTATTGTTCTAATGTTGTCGCCCATCACATTTACACTACTCAATATGCAGATATGGCATGCCAACATGCCGCACAATAAAATTGCAGACAGGAAAGGGCACCAAGGATGGATGAAAGAGGAAGGGGAATACTTTGCTTTTCCTGGCGGTGGCACAATGTTTCCTGAAGGAGCCATACCGTACATCGAAAAACTGGGACAGTATATCCCTATAAGCGGTGGAGTTTTGAGGACTGCTCTTGATATGGGATGCGGGGTTGGAAGTTCTCTTCTTTCTTCTTCTTCTTCTTTTTTTACTTTTTTCTCATTTTAGCTCGTCAATGCAGTGTTATTTGGAAAATTCCATAATCGTTTTTTTTTTCCCAGGTTGCTAGTTTTGGAGGGTATTTGTTGAAGGAAGGAATTTTAACACTCTCATTCGCCCCTAGAGATTCACACAAATCGCAGATACAATTTGCCCTGGAAAGAGGAATTCCAGCATTTGTTGCCATGCTTGGCACTCGCAGACTCCCATTTCCTGCTTTCTCATTTGACTTGGTGCACTGCTCTCGATGTTTGATCCCTTTTACAGCCTACAGTTAGTTCTCTTTACTGATACCTTGAGTATGCTTGCTTCTTCTTGCTCTTGCTTGTAAGTCTCATCATGAAATCTCTCTCTGTAGATGCAACCTATTTTATTGAAGTAGATCGATTACTTCGCCCTGGAGGATATTTAGTCATCTCTGGTCCTCCTGTACAGTGGGCCAAACAAGACAAGGAATGGGCAGATCTCCAGGGCGTGGCGAGAGCATTATGTTATGAGCTGATTGCTGTTGATGGGAACACTGTTATCTGGAAAAAGCCGACTGGTGATTCTTGCCTTCCCAACCAAAATGAGTTTGGGCTTGAGCTGTGTGATGAAACAGATGATCCAAGTTTTGCCTGGTAACACAGTAACAATCCATCCTCAATTTTAAGATTTATGTAGGAAGTTTAAGAAACTTAAATGAAGATATTGTCACACATGCACTGCCTTATATGCATATGTCATGAATTTGCCTTTGTAATTTTTGAGATGCAATTTGTTTTCAAGAAACTAAGATGAATTTTTAATCTCAATTATACTGCAGGTATTTCAAATTAAAGAAATGTGTGAGTAGGATATCTGCTGTCAAAGGGGAATTTGCTATTGGGACAGTTCCTGAATGGCCAGATAGGCTTACAAAAGCTCCTTCAAGGGCCATGCTTGTGAAAAATGGAATTGATTTGTTTGATGCTGACACACGCCGTTGGGTGAGGAGGGTGGCTTACTATAAAAACTCGTTGAATGTGAAGCTAGGAACTCCAGCCATTCGCAATGTCATGGACATGAATGCGTTTTTTGGAGGTTTTGCAGCAGCACTTTCATCTGATCCTCTGTGGGTCATGAATGTTGTTCCTACTGGCAAGCTGTCAACTCTGGATGTAATTTATGACCGAGGCTTTATTGGAGTCTACCATGATTGGTGAGTTACTCTTGCCTTTAAAAATGAAAATGCATATAATATAACATGAAGTTACACTCTCAGTGAGGATCTCATATTCCTAACCTTTCACAATTATTTAAGAAGCGCCTTTAAACCTGTTGCATAATTCTGAGCTGTGTGCCAAGAGGGAGTTATTATGCTGAAGTCTGTCAGGGTGTCAGTCATATAAAAAGTGCAATTATATGAGCTATTGCATAGTACTGTGAATTTAGTATCTTCCTGAACCGAGCCATGTTTTTAATTGGTTAAATTGGAATTATCAGCCTGTTTCTAAATGTGCAAGTGTGCTAATTTATCCATGCTCAAACTGCTGGTATCTCCTTTTCTAAATTGTGGTGTATGAACAAGATGGTGATAATTTAGTTAATATGAATAAGAACTGGCTATTTGTTAATTATTCTGTTCGATATCATTCCTAATTGTCCATGTATACGATGTGTTGACAGAATTGAACTTTCCCATGTCATTAGATGGACTTAATTAATGTACTTAGTCTTGTTCCTCTTCGTCATGGTGGCTTTCTAGATGATAATGTTTATTAGATTTTTAATTTGGTATTGCAGGTGTGAGCCTTCCTCAACATATCCTCGTACTTACGATCTCATTCATGTAGCTAGCATTGAATCACTGATAAGAAATTCAGGTTCAAGCAAGAACAGGTACAAAGAATCCTTATTCTCCATAATTTGTTCATTTCATTACTATTTTTCTTAATTCCTTTTTTGTTTAAGTATATTGAAAAAGTTTATTTTTCTTAAGATCTTATTTATTGTTTTGTATGCATATTTGTGTGAGGTACTTGATAACTGATTGGAGTTTCTTTTTTATACTAAAACATCTTTCTTGTACTTTTCATTTCTCTTACTTAATCGTTAGTGTTGAAGTGGCAATAAGAAACCTATATGCAGCATTTATTCAAGGAAAGAGCAGCTTTTATCTTGTGAAATAATGTTCTACTTCTACCATAATCTTTCTTCTTAGTTACTAATCTATATATTTATCCATGCTTTGTTAGATGATTGACATGCATACTAACTAGAATTGAGTTGTGCAAAGGTGATGTGTAGAATAATATTTCCCATTATGGCTGAAGAAGTGGTTATAATAAACATGCATGTATAACTAGTGTGTTACATACATCCATAATAAATCCAATGGTGAAATAAGGCTGTTGAATTTGAATTTTTTTTTTTCTGCTGCTTTGACTATGTTAATTCGATGTTTGGACTCTATCAAGTGAATGAAGTGTCCCACTGGTCTTCCCTTTAGACCATTTCCATCATTATTGGTTGTGATTCACCTAGGGCATTCTTAGCATGTTTTGCCATAAATAGTTGTAATCGACTGATTGAACCTTTGAACATGTACAACTCCCAGATATATATTTTGTTATTCACACAAGTAGTGACAAAGTTGTTCGCAAATTTCTTACTCTCTTCTGTACAAGGGGGTTTGAGGGCAGTTTAGAAGGTCCATGATGGATTTGATCTATTTTTCAACCTTGGATATATATTCTGCCCACAAACGCACAAAGTCTACTTGGCAAAATAAAAAATAAGAAAAAAAAAATTGAAGGTAAGGGTCCAAGTTCATTGATCACTAGTTTTATTGCAGGTGTAACCTTGTTGATTTAATGGTGGAGATGGATAGAATATTACGTCCTGAAGGAACTGTTATAATTCGCGATTCTCCTGAGATTATAGACAAAGTGGCTGCCATAGCTCATGCTGTAAGATGGACTGCCGCCACACATGAGAAGGAACCTGAATCACACGGGAGAGAAAAAATTCTGGTTGCAAAGAAAAGTTTTTGGAAACTTCCTTCAGCATCTCACTGACACGTTTTCTTTGTAATGTACCCTTCCCCCTTGTTTATTCTCAAATGATGCCAATGTGTAATCTGCATCTGTAAACTGGCTCTGCAGATTCCTCTGTTGCTGTTACTGGTTTATTTATCGTACCAAAAGATGGTAGGAATCATTAAAGATGGAAAGACAAGCAATTTTTGTCTCTAAGATAGGTATACCTCAAGCAACGATAATTTAAGGTTGTGATTTATTCTGTTCATACCCATTAATTTGATGGAGTTCATGATTCATTATTGCCTTGCTTCTGTTTCCCATTTTTGTCTGAGAGCATAACTAACACTAATAATGTAACTGTTACTCGAGCTAAATGCTTATGTCATTAGGCGAAACCTGTATAATTGTAGATCTGTCAGTGTCATCATTAGTGCTTTCATTGGAGATTTAGGTGGTGAAGTTATTTGAAATGTAGACCTGCGGCCTTTATAACACCGCTTCGCTATTGTAATTGAATGTAGAAAGCCGGTGCATGTCACTTTTGTCAAAAAAAAAATAAATAAATAAAATTTTCCATTCAGGTGAATTTAATTAGCATCAGAGATTGTTTGAGCATCTTCTGCTTGTATTTGGGTTCGAATAATACTTGAAAGATATGAGGTTGTATTTATTATTTTAGAGGATATATAGATAGATTGCATATATTCCTTCCTTTAGTTTGACATTGTGATTGGCCTTTATGCTATACTCAAGCTGTACTAACTTTTAAATATGTTTCCCTTACAAATATATCTTGTAAATTTATCAAGGATCTGAATTTAGAATGTTTAGCTCTTGATTAATAATTATATCTTGTAAATTTAGAAATTTATCTTTTATATATAGAGAGAGAGATATTGAACATGTAAAAGAAGGGTAAATGTGTCTAAATCTTTTATAGACCACGTCACCGATTTGGTGGGTTGATTTGATTGTCTCCCACATTTTCATGATTTCAGAACTATGAGAAAACAACATATCTCAATCTTATTGTCAAACACACGTTTGGACCATATTTTGCCAATGCCAAACAAACCGCAAGCATAAGACTGTAAGAATTCACAATTGAAGGTCACATTTGGGAATTGAAGGTCAATGAAAATGCGGACCAATAAGAGAATCAGACATGAAGTCGGCAATGTTAGGTTAGATTAAGGTCCTCTTTCTCTTGTCAGAAATTTATGAAAACTAAAACCCACCCTTCAACTGTGTGCGAGGGACCAACCATTTCAACCTTGAAGCCATTGTTCAAACTATTCCTAACTTGGTCAGAATTTCTCTTATCGTTTCATCGTGTAAAAACTATTCAAGTTTCTTCAATCATTCATGCCCTCATTCATGCCCTCATTTTCTCAAGTAATTCAATAGGTATGATAAATGTAAACGGGGTGGGGGGAAGGACTGAAGTCTGAAGGAGGTGATGGGCAGCAAGAATGGGAAACAAAGGCATAAATGCAACAGCAACAGCAAGAGAGATTGGTCAATTGTTATAACATGCACCCGGGTGTATGGAGCATTATGGATTTATGATCCATCACACGTATAAAGGGTGATGACAGTTTTGTAAATAAAATAAATTTATATAGCTATTAAATATATAATGACAATTTTATAAATATTCATCACCTGCTTGAAAAAATGTTCATTAATTTATAGAAAAATGTTCATTGTGAATAAAGTAAAAGTTTATTAATAAAAATTTATTTTTTTTATAAACTATAAATTCATTATCAGTAAACTACATTTTATAAATTATAGGTTCATTTAATATAAATTATAGGTTCATTAGCAATAAAATAAAATGTTTATTAGCAATAAAGTAAAAGTTTATTATTTTATTGAAATATGTTTATTTATTATAAAACTATATATTTATTAGAAATAAAGTAAATGTTTATTAGTTTATTAATAAATATTTATTAGTAAAAGTTCATTTCATTTATTTGTGTATTTAATTTAATTGATATTTATTATTTTTTTTATTTTGAGTTGTAGGTATGAATCTATTAAATTCTTTTGAATAAAATGTATTATGTATTTAATTTAATGAATATTATATTATTTTCTTTAATTTTTATATTAATAAATTAATAAAATTTTATTTTATTTGTAACGAATATTTTTTAATAAACTAATGAACAGTTCTCAATAAAGTAATGAATTTTTCTCAATAAACGGACGATAAATATTTATAAAATTGTCACCGTGTGTTTGATAGTTGTATAAGTTTGTTTTATTTATAAAATTATCACCACTTTTTACACGTATAATAGACTCTGAGTTCACAATACTCTATAGACCTAAGTTGAAATAGTAGATAATAATGATAAAAAACAAAAGTAAAATGCCTCTATGTAATCTAATCTTACCTAGACTCATGGAATTAATTAAGCTTTGCCAAAATTGAAGGAATTAGGGGGGCTTCTCGTTCACATTTACAACCTAATGAGAGTGAAAGGTCATGTGGGTTGTGGGCCTTTAGATGGCTACTTCACCCCCTCCTTTTACCCACTTCTCCATTTTTTTCCCATTTATTCTTTGTCTTTGTTTTTTTTGCTAGCTATCTGCTTTTTTTTCCCTGAATTTTTTGTCCATACCTTTGTGTATATATATATATTGCAATTGATAATTGATATTTATATCCATGGTAACTTAATTGAGTAATGTATATGTTATAAATGGGTTACAATAAGCAAATAAATATTATTTTCAATAAATTTTACTTCATTATATATATATATATATATATGAAGCTTGAATGCTACAGCTAACTTCTTCAATTTCCTGAATTAATTTTTATTAAGTGGTAACAGTTTTCCGTCCATTTGTTGGGTTGTAGGCTCGAAGGAGCATTCAAGAATTAATCATAAAGTTTTGGTACGTAGTTTGCCAAAGAATAATAAATAATTCATGAAATTAATGAGTAATTAAAAAATAATTGACCTTGGTATTGAATGTTGAAGCTTTAATTGAATTGATTATAGTCTTCCCCTTTTGAGTTTTAAGGATGATTATGGAGAATGTTTATTATTAATTCAGCTTACAAAAATATTGATTAATTATATGTAATTCCATTCCACCCTCACACAGTCTCTCATAATAATACATCACCAATAAAAGCCTAATTGATAACAATAATAATTCAATTAATAATCAATTTTGACATATTACAATATAGGAAATAAATGGTAATTATTCCTAATTAAATCAAGAAATATTCACAAAGCCAAAGCCAGATCGGTAATTATTTCTTGATTTTCACTCATAAATGGAAGCAGTAGATTTCTTAATCATTTCCCATCATTGCCAAATGGAATCTTCAGCCCTTCACCATCACACGGTAAGATAATTTGGTAGTATCCAAAACTTATGCCATTAAACGGTGAAACAGTAAAAAAATTATTACCTACGCAGTTAATAAAATAAATAAATAGCTGATTCTGTACAACAATTGGCTGTGATTAGATTATATTATATAGCAGACACCGAATAGGAGAAGGAATGGCATGGGATTATGAGATTGATAAATATAGGAGATAATATCAATTTTCAAAATTTTAAAATCCAATAAAAAAAAAATACTATTCTTATAGAATGATACATCAACATTCTTTACACTAAATTCATATTATTACTTTATACATCATCAAACGATATAATTTCATGAATTTGAAAGATATATTAAGAGTGCAAAATGTTCATTTTTTTTAATCTAAAAATTTTTGATACTTGAAATTCGAATTTAAAATATCTAATTATATAAAAAAAATGTCTTACCATTTTATTTTATTTTTCGATCGGAAAAAAGATATTGTTGTAGAATTCAGGAGAGATTATTAGATAAATCAGATGTACAAGGCAAATTCAATTACACGAATATATGTACTTAATTATTTTATTTTTAAATTTATTTAAAAATAAAATAATTATATATATATTATTATATAATTAGATTGATTTAGAGGTAACGAAATATATCTAATTTATTTAAAAATTTATGTTCAAAGGTGCATACTAGAGGAGAGAAAAAAAGGACAAAAAATAAAAATAAAAAAGAAGGTCTGCTAAAGTATTTTTTTTCTTTTTACTGATACGGCCTTTTTCTTCTGATAAAAAAAAGCTCTTCTATTTTTTCTGATTGTTGTATTCATTCACAGACTTTGAGAGAGAGAGAAAGAAAGAGTCAACCGATCCTTTTTGGAGCTATGTATTTGTAAGGCTTCCTACACTCCACGCCCCCACTCCCTCCTTTTATCTTCTACCCTCTTTCTTCTTTCTGTCTTCAAATCTTTCGTTTTCTTGCTTTTTAATCACCTAGTCTGCTTCAACCCTTTTGAAACTGAGTTTAGTCAAACATGCAGCGCCACAGTTATTATATTTCTTTACCACACAACAACAACTAGGGTTCCTCATTTTTTCAACGCCGTCCTCTTTCCCTTCCCTTCCCTTCCCTTCCCTTTAATTAATTTCAGTCCTTCCTCTCTGTTTGTTTTTTTCTGTCGACTTCCCGTTACTCTTTTTGAGAGAAAAGAGAGTCACTCAGTGAGGGAAAGAGAGAGAGGGATAGAGAACGAAGTGCTAAGACAGAGGTTATAGCTTGCCTTCTTTCTCTTTCTTTCTCTCTGTAAAAGGGTCTTCTCTGGAGAGGAAGTTGGAGACATTTGATCATATTATTATCCTCCTGTCTCATCTACCTCTCTTCCTTTCTTTTCTTTAGTACTGTTTGCGAACTGTAGAGATATCCGGTTTGTTGATTCTGCGGTTTTGTTTGTTGCTTGCTAAATAAAATTCATGGGTCTGATTTAGAGTGAAGAATAAGAAGCAAATCTATTCAGGAAGAAGAAATTTTTAAAAATATATTAAAAAAAGGTTTGAATATAGAGTTCATGAGTTTCGGGGGTTTCCTTGAAAACTGTAGCCCAGGAGGTGGAGGTGCAAGAATCGTGGCCAGTATACCTTACAACAGCAGCAACAACAACATGCCCACTGGTGCAATAGCTCAGCCGCGTCTTGTCTCTCCTTCCCTCACCAAATCCATGTTTAACTCTCCTGGACTCTCTCTCGCTCTTGTACGCCGCGCTCCCCTTTCTCCTTCGTTTTAATCTATCTTTCATTATCTGTATATTATGTGTTTTAATTTGTTAAGAAGCTCATCATGATTTACGACTTGTCTTTTGATTTCTCTTAGCAACAACCCAACATAGATAGTCAAGTTGAGGTAGCTAGAATGCCCGAGAACTTTGAGCCCACCAGTGGTAGAAGAAGCAGAGAAGAGGAGCATGAGAGCAGATCTGGGAGCGATAACATGGATGGAGCTTCTGGTGATGATCAAGACGCGGCCGACAATCCTCCCAGGAAGAAGCGATACCACCGCCATACTCCTCAGCAAATTCAAGAACTCGAAGCGTACGATTTTTTTGATTTTTACATGATATATTCTTTACTCCGAATTGCTGCACAGGATTCCACTTTTTTTTTTTTTTAATTTCTCAGTCTGTTCAAAGAGTGCCCGCATCCTGACGAGAAACAAAGATTGGAGCTTAGCAGAAGGCTTTGTTTGGAGACTAGGCAAGTCAAGTTCTGGTTTCAAAATCGTCGAACCCAAATGAAGGTACCCATAACTATCAACCATGCTCATTTTTTCCTTTTGGATTTTCAGTTATTGTTTTGTTCTGATAATTTAATATTTTGCTTCAGACCCAATTGGAACGCCATGAAAACTCACTACTCAGGCAAGAGAACGACAAGCTTCGGGCAGAGAACATGTCCATCAGAGAGGCAATGAGAAACCCAATTTGTTCTAACTGCGGCGGTCCTGCAATAATCGGTGATATTTCTCTTGAAGAGCAGCATTTGAGGATTGAGAATGCTCGACTGAAGGATGAGCTAGACCGAGCTTGCGCCCTTGCTGGCAAGTTCTTGGGTCGCCCCATTTCTTCATTGGCTGGTTCCATGGGCCCTCCAATGCCGAATTCGAGCTTGGAGCTAGGTGTTGGTAACAACGGTTATGGTGGTTTTAGTGCAGTAGCTACAACATTGCCTCTGGGGCCTGATTTTGGAGGTGGGATTTCAAGTTCTTTTTCTGTGGTGACTCAAACTAGAGCTTCAACTACTGCCATATCGGGCCTTGATAGATCTATGTTATTGGAGCTTGCTTTGGTTGCCATGGATGAGTTGGTTAAGATGGTACAGACTGATGAGCCTCTTTGGATCAGAAGCTTAGAGAGTGGTAGAGAAATATTGAACTATGAAGAATATATGAGAACTTTCACTCCTTGCATTGGGATGAAGCCTATTGGGTTTGTCTCTGAGGCTTCCAGGGAAACTGGCATGGTTATCATCAACAGTTTAGCCCTTGTTGGGACTTTGATGGAATCTGTGAGCTCTTTAATCCCTCATTTAATCACTTGATCCTAAAGAACTTTGAGGCAATTTAATTGATGCAATTATCCTAATATTATACATATTAGTTAATTTGGTTTCTCTTTTGTAGAGTCGATGGGCAGAAATGTTTCCTTGTCTAATCGCCAGAACCTCTACCACTGATGTGATATCCAGCGGAATGGGAGGAACTAAAAATGGTTCACTTCAATTGGTAAGCCAGTGTTCTAGTTCTTTTAGTCCATTTTTAAGAATAATTTGATATAAAATAAATTTATGATCATGAATTCAGATGCATGCTGAGCTTCAAGTTCTATCTCCTTTGGTCCCCGTTCGTGAGGTAAATTTCCTGAGATTTTGCAAGCAGCTCGCAGATGGTGTGTGGGCTGTTGTTGATGTGTCTATTGACACCATCAGGGAAGCTTCTGGTGCACCGACTTCTGTGAGCTGCAGGAGACTTCCTTCTGGCTGTGTGGTTGAAGACAGGCCTAATGGTTACTCGAAGGTAGACTTCCTTTTGTCATTAATGTGTTTGTAATTGTATTAAATGCATCCTTGGAGCACTAGTAGTGATCATCATTTAATTGAACAAAATGTCATAAATCATGAGCATAATAGCATTTCCTTTCCCAATCTACTTAGGGTTCATCCATCTAAGAGTTTTGTTTTGTCTAGTGGATTATTCACTGAATCCCCAGTCACTAAACCCAATTATTTAGTCTCTCCACGAATCTGAAATTTCCTAGAATCTTATTTTATTAGTTTGGATGCTTCTCTTTGGTCTCAAATTTGTTGTTCAGATTTCAAGTTTCCACAACTAAGTTTGCCTAGTCTTATAAAATATTGCCTTATTACACTAGCAAATCGAGAATACTACATTAGCATTTTTCCTTTTTTAATCAATGGAAGCCTCCATTGCTCTGATTTTGGTGCCTTGCACACATTGATTTCACATCCTTTGCAGGTAAATGCCTAGTTATCTTCAACTTTGGTTAAATAAACAATGCATTTGATGTTTCTATTCCAATCTTTGATGCTGTCTTGGTTATCTCTTCATAATTACTTCAATAATGTAATTCTTTGTGATCTGGTTCCAGTTATGATGTGTCTTCTGTTTTCCATTTTTAATTATTTAACTCTGATAAAGACCTTGTTGTCAAACTCCAAGACTGGCATATTTTGTTTCCACATGAATATCCAATCTTTTTATAGACAACAGTACACATCTCGATGCCACCTTCTACGTTGTACCTTGCCCCTTTAATATTGAAGTCCTTTCTTATCATATATATCTATTTGATGCCAATCTTTTCATTGAGCCCAACCTCGAGCCATTTCCGAGATTTGCTTTCATTTTTCTATAGTGCTGTTTTAAAATAATACAGCAAATGACTCCAGAGAGTTTACTCTTATAATAATACTAATATTTGTTTATTTGAAGAGTTTGACTAGAAAATTGCCTTTCGTGGATGCAGCATTTCCACCTTTAATGTCTAATCATTAGCTGACCAGGAAAAAAGAGGAACATAATCTCAATAATAGTTAATGACTAATCAATGATGATTTCTTATTGTTCTCGTCAAATAACAAGAATGAATGAATAATTAATAACTCTGCAGGTGACTTGGGTTGAGCATGCAGAATATGATGAAAGGCAAATCCATCAACTTTACCGGCCACTGATAAGTTCCGGCATGGGTTTCGGCGCCCAGCGGTGGGTAGCCACCCTTCAGCGCCAATGCCAGTGTCTAGCCATTCTCATGTCCTCCAATGTACCTACAAGAGACCACACAGGTTAAATAAAAATCCAAACTTTTTTTTTTTTTTTTTCCATTTTTTGCTACCCAGAATATATAGAGATTTTATAAAAGAAGTGGAAATTTATATGCAGCTATTACTGCAAGCGGAAGACGGAGCATGCTGAAGCTGGCTCAAAGAATGACGGATAACTTCTGTGCTGGGGTGTGCGCATCAACTGTGCACAAATGGAATAAGCTAAATGCAGGCAATGTGGATGAAGATGTTAGGGTGATGACAAGAAAGAGCGTTGATGATCCCGGCGAACCACCGGGGATCGTGTTGAGCGCCGCTACTTCAGTTTGGCTACCGGTTTCTCCACAAAAACTGTTCGATTTTCTACGCGATGAACGGATGAGGAGCGAGTGGGACATTCTATCCAACGGTGGACCTATGCAAGAGATGGCCCACATTGCCAAGGGCCAAGATCACGGCAACTGCGTCTCCCTCCTACGTGCCAGCGTAATCTCTTAATTATCCTTCCTTGCTCCCCTTCTCTAATTATTTTTATTATTTTTATTTTTTTGGGTAAATTCTCTAATATTTTTATTTTGTCACGTTCAGTGGAAATAAAAATGTAAAAAGTCTGATGTGTCCCTAGTTGTAAGGTCAAACTGATTAGATGAAAAGGCTTAAATTGGAAATAAGGAGTTGGGGAAATTGGGAATTGGAAGTATCTAAGTGAAGAGACAAAGGCAGGATCAGATTTGAAGGCTTGTTTGTTTTTAAAAAAGTCAAAATAAAAAAAAGCACCTGTCACCTTTCCGAGATCGATCTGATTTGATCTCTTTCTTTTTTCTGTGATGAAAAAAGTTTATATGAATGAACAGAAAAAAGTTTATTTGGGTAACAGACTGTGACTTTCTCCTCCTGACAATTCATAAAAATGGCAAATATTGTAATGTAATGGCACATTCTGCAATTACTCTCCAATCTAAGGGTTTTTTTTGTGTGTGCAGGCGATGAACGCGAACCAGAGCAGCATGCTTATTCTGCAGGAGACATGCATAGACCCAGCGGGGTCGCTTGTAGTGTACGCTCCCGTTGACATTCCAGCCATGCACGTGGTAATGAACGGTGGAGATTCCGCTTACGTGGCACTCCTTCCATCGGGATTCGCTATTGTACCTGACGGTCCAGGCTCGCCAAATGCCCCCCCAACCAGTAACAACAACGGTGGCCAACACAGAGTCAGTGGGTCCCTGCTGACGGTAGCTTTCCAGATTTTAGTGAATAGTCTTCCTACAGCGAAGCTCTCTGTAGAGTCGGTGGAGACGGTTAACAATCTCATCTCGTGCACCGTTCAAAAGATCAAAGCAGCTCTGCAATGCGAAAGCTAACCGAGTTCACGATCATCATCAACTAGTAGTCCCCCCTCCGTGCTAGTTTTTAATCCTCTTTTTTTTTTTGTTGGAAAAAATTTTAATGTGTCTGTTTGTTTATGTCTTGTTTAGTTAGTTCCGGTTGGTCGTTTGCTATGATCCGGCGACGGTGGTCAAAAGTGAAAAAGGAAAGGAGAGCTTTGGTGGTGTGTGGGAGAGTTTTTATTGTGGGTGTTGAGTCAAGAACGAACCGCGCGTGGAGACTCCTTGCATGGTAGGGCTGTGTCGGTGTCTCGGGTTGCATGAAACGTGGTTGCAAGGGTGGTGGTTCGGGTATTGACTCAGGTCTACCCTTTGATTTCCCTGAATTATTTTTTCTTTTTCAGCAAAACAAAACAAGACAAAAAGCTGTAGAACTGTGTTTTTTTTATTAATTTAATCCCATCTCTTGAGATAAATCGGGGCTAATTATCTCCCTTATACGTAGTTTTTATTGTTAACTACTGTAGGGATTTTGTTAATAATCCGATACTATAACCAAGCTTTATTTACATAAAAATTATTGCAATGGACGCGCCACGCATGGCGAAAATTATCGGTGCTGGTGGTGGGGGAAGGGGTAGCTGCTGAGAGCATTGAATGAGAATGCAGTAGTTGTTCGGAGAAAGGGTTGCTATCATTCAATGCTGATGGTTTGGCTGTGTCTCTGGGTACGTGTACAAACCAATAAAAGGAGGACACGTAACAAGGTGGAGGTGACAGATAATGGAGGGAAAGGCGCAGGAGGATAGTAACGGCCTGTTGAACGTAGATTTGGTTCGGTCTGCACAAAGGATTGAGCCATTGAGGGTAAGAGCAAAACCCATCATGGCTGTGATGGTGATGGACAGTAGGCGTATGATTTTTCTTTTTAGGCCGTTTCCATTCACAAGATTAAGAGAGAAATCCAGCGCATTTTCATCATTGCACTGTTTGTTTTATATTCTTACTAAATCATCATTTTCCAAAATTCAAATTCTGTTTGCAACACAATAATAATTTAAACCGAATCTATGGAAAAATAATGAGTCAGAAAATATTATATAATTTATATGATACGATTTAATTTATCATGGACGGAAATATGATCCCATATCTCTGGGAAAACATGGACGTTGATGGAAAGATTTTTAATATATTATAAAAAAGATGGAAGGCTAGAAAAGGCAAGAATGAGAATGACGAGTATATATGCATGGAGACACACGTGAGAAAGAAATGGGATCTCTGTATAATGTGTATGCATGGTATAGACAAAGGCAATAAAGTCAAGATAGTGAAAGGCTATCCGCATGAGCGAAATAGGTCTTGAAATTTTTAGAAAATGGTCCCCTATATAAAAAAAGCCTTTTAAAAGTTCACCTTGTATTTGTCCTCCTTCTATTCTTTCGAGCTTTTGCCTCCTCTCTTTTCAGTCCGAATACCCACATTAAGGTAATATTTGAAATTGCATTTTGAAAAAATATTTTTTTTAAAAAAAATTTGTATTTTTAATTTTAAAAATTATTTTTATAAAAGCAGGTAAATAAATATTTTTTTCTAAAAATAATTTATAAAAAATTAAATTAAAAAAATTCAAAATCTATTATAGAATTTCTAACTGTCTTTCTTTCCTAATTCCTTCTACCCATCCCCTGCATGAGTGGGGTTCAACTCCCCCTAACCCTAATCTTTCATACCTATTCATCCTTCTCATTGCATTATTATTCGTGGGCCACTCTTCAAAAGGTTTGAATTTATTCATTTAAGAGTAGATAATTACATCGTTATATTACAATTTTATAAAATTTATTACATTGTTATATTACAATTTTATAAAATTTAACTTTCTGAAAATCTAATATATAAAATTTTGCACCTCTAACCTCATGTCTTGATTATTTGCACCATATGATTTAGAGATTCTAGCCGTGTCATTGATCCCATTGATTCAAATCCAATTCAACTACTAAAGAAGATTATAAATAAATAAATTACTAAAAATAAAACTTGTGTGTTGCGAGTTTTGGACTCCTATAATGTGCATTACGAGTTCCATGAAAACCCATTAAGGAAATGGTCAAAACTCCCCGCTTTGGGTGTGTTTAATGTTCACATTGCTAAAGAACAAAGTTTGAAGCTTGATTATATTTTCTTGAATGAAGAAAGTTATATCGTTGTAGAGCATGCCATGGGTTGAGTGATGTGATTTTGTAGTTTACAAGTTAAAAAAGCCAAAGAAACACCTTTTTTTCTTGAATGATCCACTTTTTATGGGGACCCAACTATTGACTTGTGTGGAAAAAAACAATATTAATTTGATTAGTTGAAAGGGAAAAAATTTCCCTCTTTTTGTAGCTACTCACCGGTGCTTTGAGCGAGTAATTAAATATTATGGTGGCCCATTAACCGAAGCCTTGGATTTGATGTGAATCCCATGGTTAATTTGTCATTCATATCTTAATTTGATCAAAATAAAGGAATTAAGCACAATTTTCGCAAGAAAATGTCAACAACGAGGGTTTTGAAGTAGCCCGATGTCCACCCTAAAGTTTTTTTCTTTAACAATTTTATAATTTTGATTCTCATGAGAGTTTCTTTCTAAATTTTAAAGATATTTCATTTCTCTGGTTGGAACTTAATATTTCTAATTAACATATAAATCACCTCTAACATCATATCTTACCTATTATGGAATAAAGTTTATTTATGTTAAAATGGATTATTGAATTATTTTTCGAAGTGGTGTAATTATCATAATATACAGTTATCATAAATGTGAAAGTGGTGGGTTAGCTAGCAGCCGTAATTCCTTTGCAGAAAATTACACGTACAAGGTATAAAATCCAGCCTGTGGATGGAGAAGAGCTCTAGCTAAATGTTTATTACATAAAAATGAAAAAACTAGCAGAGTTATTCTTGTTAAAACTATTGAAACATTAATTGCCTTGAATTCAATAACAACTGATGGATCTTATATATAAAAAAAAATTCTTGAAATATAAACTAAAATTATTTTTAAAAATTTTTCTCTCATCATCAATCAACTAAAAAAGTGAGTGTTGGACGATCAATGTGAATGTTCTTAGCATTTTTCTCCTAACAAAAGCAATTGAATTTTTGGAAACAGAACAAGTGACTTGTTTCCTGCGGATACCCATAGTGTTGATGGATCGGTACCAAAGTCTTATTTCCAGAGAAGAAAAGGAAATTTTACATAAATAGCAAAATGCCAGCACATAATTAAAAAATTATAGCTATTAATTTTTTTTTTTCAAAATTACTGATTGCATTAAAGCTTTTTTCAAACATGCTAAACGCGTCTAAAAACATTACAAAAATATCATAAATTAATGTTTAGCCAAAATTTATCAGAAAATTAATAAAATTGAAATTACAAAAGGTTTATCCAGAATTTACTTAAAGTTTACTCGATTTATACTTAAGATTTATCTAATATTTACCAAAAAATTAATGAAAGTTGAAATACACAAGGTTTACCTAAGAATTAAGCAAAGTTTACCCGATATTTACTAGAAAATTAATGAAAATTGAAGTTACAAAAGGTTTATCTAGAATTTACTTAAAGTTTACTCAAGTTATACTTAAGATTTATCTAATATTTATAAAAAAATTAATAAGAGTTGAAGTTATACAAAGTTTATTCAAGGTTTACTATAAATTTAATGAAGATTAAAGTTATAAAAGATTTATTCAATATTAAATTAAGGCTTAAAATTAAAGTTACAAAATGTTTATTTAAGATTTACTTAAGCTTTATTCAAATTTTACAAAAAATTTACTCAACGTATTTACCAAAAAATTAATAAAAGTTAAAATTATACAAGATTTACTTAAAATTTACCTAAAATTTATTCAAGATTTATCCTACATGTAGTCAATCTCTAAATTATAAAAGCTTTGTCCAAAATTTACCAAAATAAATAATTTTAATTAAGTTAATTAAATACAATATTACATATTTCTTTTTAAAATTAAGATTTGCTTAAAGTTTATTTTAATAATTAATTTAATTAAGATAAAGACAAATACTGGTCATATAAGTTAATAAAATTTTTTAATCAATATTTAAACTATGAAAAATGAGCTTTTTCTTTCTTAATCAAACGAAAAAAAGAGATAAATACACTGCAATTCTTACGTTTGAAAAGAAAAAAAAACCATTAAAATGAAAATAACAAGGAGACAATAAAAACACTATAAAACCGTAGGTAAAATTTTAAAAAATTTCAGAATTTAGTGTTCCATGTAAAATTCTATAGACGAAAAGAAGGTTGAGGAATATTATCGAACTGGGCCAAGTAATGGGCAATGTGGCCCATTAGTGGGGTTAACCCAAATCAGAGTGTAGTCATATACCGAACTCCAGTTTATGTAGCACTATAGACTAAGGCTTATTACATATGTAAGAGATGATGATAATTTTATAAATAAATTAAATTTACACAACTATCAATCATATGGTAATATTTTTATAAATATTTATTATCTGTCATTAAATAAAGGTTCGTTAGTTTATTGAAAAATATTCATTAGTTCAGTAAAAAAATTCATTACGAGTAAAGTAAAAATTCATTAGTTTATTAAAAATTTTCATTACAAATAAACTGAAAAAATTCATTACGAATAACTAAATGTTCGTTAGTTTATTAAAAGATGTTCATTACTTCATTAAAAAAAGCTTATTATGAATAAATTAAAGTTTAATTAGTTTATTAATAATGTTCATTGCAAAATAAATTGAAAAAATTTATTGCGAATGCATTAAAAGTTAATTAGTTTATTAAAAAAAGTTCATTAGTTTATAAAAAAAATATTCATGATGAATAAATAAATGTTTATTAGTTTAATAAGAATATTCATTACAAATAAACTGTAAAGGTTTATTATAAAATGAATTAAAAATTTATTAGTTTATTGAAAAATATTCATTTATTATATTAATACAAATTTATTTTATTTATCTGTGTACTTAATGATGAATTTTTTTTTATTTTCACTTGTAGGTATGAATTCATTGAATTATTTTCAAGAAAAGTCAAGACGTAATAAAAACATCGAGGCAAGACGCAAATCAAAACAAATAGTATATTGAAAACTAAAAAAAATATAAAATAACTGTTAATTAATAAATTAATGAATATATATTAATAAATAAATAAATATATTTATTTATTTTATTTATAAAATTATTACTCCCAACTCTTATACGTATTTAGTTTATAATCCGTCTACCATTTAATTTGCGGTCGAGCCGCTAAAAGAACTGTCAAAGCACCGCCACGGAAACACGAATATTCCGCTAGCGCAGATCCTAATCTAAAATCCCTTTCCCGTAAATACAACTAAAATGACGAGGGCATTTAGGTAATACTAGTCCTTTACTGCAAAAATAACCGCAATAGCTACCCGTCCGATCCACTTTAATGACGAACCAACGGACATAAATATCGTTTGACCAAAGTAATAAAAAAACATGAAGCCTGGAATGATTGGCCTTTAGCCTCTGGTCGAGCTTTGACCACGAAAAAAAAAAAGAAAAAAGAAAACACCGGAGAGAGACACATGGAGCTTCGCAGCGGAAAGAGAATTGATGTAAGAAGAAAATTCCTTAGAGAGAGAGAGAGAGGAAAGATTAATCCGAGTATTTTGTTCTGGAATTGTATTTAATTTTTGTTTTTTAATCTGTACTTGTCCTAACAAAATTCCTTCTCTTTCACTCTGTTGAATACAGAGGGAGAGAGAAGGTTGAGTTTTCTTTTCTGGCTGGGAAATTATATATGTATTTTTTATAGATTTTTAAGGAAAATCCCAGGGTTTTTTTCCGGGCATTGAAA
>CATIWF010168686.1:0-55786 GCA_949630135.1 Balakata baccata
ACTTCTTTTCTTTTCTCTTTTTCCATTTTAACTAATTATTTTTGCCTTCTTATCTACCAAATTAATAATAATGATTGCAAAAATTATTGTTTTTTAAGATAATTAAATTATGTTATAATACATGTTGCATGTGATTTTCGTTTCTTTTTTTTTTTTCTTAAATAATTAGTTTCCATAACTAGATTTAGTGGTGCCTAACACTCTACGTGGCCTTACTTATCCCCCACATATTAATTACTATTAAACAGCTGGATTAGGGATTTGATTTTTATCCCAACTTGCAATTATATATATAATTTTTAATTTAGTATTGAAATTAGTTCGAGTATAATTAAAATATTCTCTCAATAATTTTAAAATAATTATTTATTTAAATAATTTAAATTTAATACATCTAATTAAACCGAAAATCTAAGTTTCAGCCCATCTAGACTTTCTGGGGTGCATTTTATATTTATTAACCAATCTTGTGGTTGAGTATATTTGATTCATCAGTCATCGTCAAACAAAGAATATTCAAAATTTACAGTTGGAAATCATTGAAATAAGCAAATAAAAGAAAATGAGGTCTTTCTCAAATGTCTCATTATAATAATCGGATAGAAATTATAAAAATGAAAAAACCGTGTTTTTTTAATTAGAGACTTTAATTTAATCAAATGCATGACGTGGCTTTATGTAGGCCTCATCAATTAACAACAAATTAATTAACCCAAAATCAAATTAATCTTGCTTAATTATTGTAGGGATCCTCATAACCTGAAATTTAATTTTTGTTAGGTGCTGGTTAAGCATGAATCATGTAAATATAATGCAAAATATAAAATTTCTTCCAGGTTAAGAGTCAAAGGAGATATTCAATAACATTAAATGGAAACAAAAACATCACGCTCAATTGATAAAGAGAAAACCAATCGAAACTAATTCAATTGGTATACCTACAATAAAATAGTCATGATCATGAGTTAAATACCTAATTTCTACAACATAATATTCAAAAAAATTGATAGAAAGAAACATCAAAAAACCAAATTAATTTTATTTTTTCAAAAAGAAAATCCAGGTAATTAAGATGTACTTTCAGAAACAGTCAATTTGAGCTTGATAAGCTCACAATCAGGGTTTAATTTATGAATCAAAACTAGAATAATTTTAATCTCAATGTAAATGGAATAACTTTTTATATCATATCATGTTAAAAAAACTAACAAACTCATAAATTTTAATTTAATAGTACTTATATGGGAACCAGAACTGTGTGGTATCGAATTCAAATCTTAAATTTCAGATTCCAAACATGACAGACAAACTTCTGCTACCACCGTATAGAAACCCAGTTTACTTCCAAAATTGTGTCGGCTCTGACATCTATCAATCTGTAGCTATTGGATCCAAATTGAATTTTTTATTATTATTTCATATACATAGTTATTAATATTTTGTTGACGTAGCCATGTTATTATATTTCAAATGAATCATAAATTGTGCACTCATATTCTAATCCAATATATTCAATTCGAACTCTGAATATTAAATATATTTAAAATTTAAAAAAGAGCACTTTAGCTCTTTATCTGCAAATCTAGATTAGTCTGAATGATCAAAGTAAAAAAAAATAAAAAAGTCATGAAATGTGAATTTTGGAAGAGTTTTTTTTGGATATACGAAAAAGTTCATGAATCAAATAAATCACAAATTGTCATTCATGAACCAAATAAATCACAATCTGTCATGTGTAACTACTTTGTATAAGTGGTAGATTATATATGAATTAGTTTTCCAGATGGAAAGTTTGAGCGGTTCCAAATTCAAATCTTTTAAGTAGAGAAAAGGCAAAAGAGATCACAAATCCGCAAGTATTAATTCTCAAATTACAAATATAAATAAAATCAGAAGAGTACTCTTTGATTCAGCAATGTGCGACTGATGCGAATGATAATAATGATTAAGAAGAATCAGTTTGTCCACAGTGGAAATTTCTGATTAAGTATTTTTCTTTTGTTCATACGGTTTTCACTGTAGATTAATTTAACTTCAACACACTTATAATATATATATACTAAAGCCGACTCCATCATCACTGAAACAAAATTGCAAAGCAAGAAAATCCCATCGAAGAAAGAGAAATGAAAAGAACAAAGCTTGAAGAATAAACAATTAAGCAAAAAAATTGCAGCATTACTAAAATATAATAATATTACACTCAGTTTAGAACAGAAAGTCCTACTTGTAAATAAAATCATTGCAAAGTTGTTGAGAAACGACCGTTCAACCAAAACTTATATCATACATCAGTAATGAACTTGGGACCGCATTGTGTAAATGTGCAATCCCCCTTTCCATAAATTGTAAGGTAATATAATTCACAGAATATATTCAAAATGGGTATGATACATGAAGAATGCTTATCTTGTTTCTTAGTCAGAGAGAATAAAAATGAGATACATTGCATTTTTAGACAGTTTTGGCTTTTTGCTGACCCCATCTTGTTTTCCTTGCAAAAAGATTCTGAACCCATTAAATCATCTTTGCGAAGCCGATGCAGCTCAACTCCTATCTGTGCAACTTTCATATGTTACGTTAAGTGTTTCCTCTAGTTCTCCAATCATGCCTATCATAATCATTAATTTAGTACTGTTCTTTCTGGGAAGGCAGCTATTGGGGACCGTAAGGCGATGGCAATCCTTTTGCATGTTGGCTCTCCATTTCGAGAAGCATCAAGGACTTCTGCCTCTGGTATCTGTTTCTCTTTGCTGCCATTGCTGTTTAAAATATAATCACAAGAAATTAGATTGCAAAATCATACTGGCTTGCATCAAGAAGCTAATTGTATGACTTCTATAGCATTATTCTATCTTGAAAGACCATCCAAACAAGACAAAGCACAGAAACCCCGGACAATATGAAATGCAAATAATAATACTCAAGCAGAATAGCAAGCTTGGTTCTTGAATGAGTTGTTTCACATCAACTTTTTGTGAAAAATATTTTTGGTACAAATATTCTAAGGGAAAATACCCTTTTTTTTTTTTGTTGGTTTGGTTTTGATAATTGAAATTAACTGCAAATTATTCCAGCTCTTGGAAAAGATTATAAAATGTTTTTCTTAACATACTGTTCGGAATATATTATAGAAAGCAAAATTTTCTACATAGGACTTTATGGAACTTCAAGAACTTTACAATAGTAAAGAAGAAAATTACATAACAAACAGTCAATTTTGAAGCTTATGAATGATCTATGACACAAAATTAGTGCTCAAGTGCTTAGATGATTTTCTTGTAGATTTAACTCCCTTCTATGAATTTCTGGAAGCCTGAAGAATTATTTCCTGTTTAAAAATGGGATGCTATTTTCCCTAAAAAAGGTTCATTGTTTTTTCGATTTGAAAAACATTTTCAATTAGCCAATTTTCCTAAGCGCTCCAAACACCATAAGATGTGAGAACATTTTCTGTTTAACTAATAGAACCCTAAAGTCTCCACTCAAACGCCATAGTGATCCTGGAAGAATAGTCCCAATTTGTATCTTCGTTTAGAAACATTAGATGCAATTATGGAGGGCTTCAATCACATCCTCTACTGCCAAGTAGAAGAGGCTAGTACTACTGTTGCAACTATGAGCAACAGAAATTTAGCTTCCTGATAGATTTCAATAGAAGCAACGTGAATGCAACAAAAAGTCTGTGAGATAGAACAGGTGAGAACAAAAGATGAAGTTCCTTGCTTGAGGATGAAAGACATCAAACAAGTGATAACAGGCGATGAACAGTATAAACAAATGATTGCTTCTGTAGTTTTATCTAGAAGTATGCCTCTAGATGGATTCTAATGCTAAAGAATGTTCTACACTAGAATACTGTAAGCGCAGAAGAACTGAAGACAAGGTGCATTTACTTCTGCATAGCATTTATGTGGTTTGAACTGCTTTTGAAAGTAACCTAAATTCTAGGCATATGCATAACTAAGGAAAACGATAAGTATCTCCGCTATCTGCAATGATAATTAGTGCATCCCAAATATTAATATTAAACTGAAGTCATAAATATCAACCTTGAGCCATGTTTATAGTTTCAAGTGATATTGTAAGAGTATAACATGTGCAGCATCCTCTAATATTTAGGCTTGAACAATTTAACTCTACAACTGCTACTCCCCCTATGAGTATTACAGCCTGCTAACAGTATCATTCTAGTTTTCAATTCTAGAACCTAATGTACTTTATCTACAGATTTTATACAGTGTATAAACTATCCATTAACACGGCAAATTTACCAATATGCAATATGAAAAGCAGTTAAGTTAAAAATAATTAAGACTGAAGGTAAGGTCCATTTGAACAGGTATTCTTGAATTTAAAACAATGATATCTTATGTGCATATTTCGATGCATGTATTGAACTAAAAAGGAACATACCAGATGGGATGATAGTACAAAAATAAAACCATAGGACAACAGACAAACTTGTACTGCTTTTGTAAGTATACTTACACATTAAATCATGTGTGGGAGCGAAGTCATAATCATTTCTACTCCTCCTGATGTATATGTAAACCGCCAATAGAAGCACAGAGACAATAATGATACATGACAGGGCTATTCCAACTTTACCACCAGTGGACAAATGCCCATTTTCCCAAAATAATGAGCACTGTGGCAAGTAGGGGACACCACATAAACCTTTGTTACCTGAGAGACTGCAATGATAAAAAAATCACGAGGTAAGAAATAACAAAATGAATTAGATTGCAGAAGTAATTTATTCAGCAACTAGTCATATTTTTCAGCAATTACAATCACATAATTATTTATTTCTAGTGCACCAACTTTAATCTCTACAGCATGTGCCATCTTACATATAACAATAGTTAGTGACTAAAAAATTTCCAATCAGTTCTTTTCAACAAGAGTTTGTTGGACTACTAGAAGTCGTCCAGTATGAATGACTTCTGTACCTGTGCAGAAGTAACAGAACTTCAAGTCATGCCATATTTTTACCATTGACAACTTGAATAGAACAAGTAGGCAACTTTACTTCTAGAAGTTGTATTACAGGTTTGTTGCAATATAGCAAAGAAGCAAAGCCCTTGGTAATGGTAACCAAAAGAATTAAAGAAAAAATCAATACCCATTATATTCTGATATACCATATCAAATAAGGGTCAATGTACTATATCAGAATTAATCTTCAATTATTTGAATATGTAAACAAAGATGACAAGACATTTTAGAATCTTAACAAATAACAGGCCTTGACAGCTGGAGGATTCTATTATTATAGGCCAGGAGGCAACAAAAAACATAAAAAATAGCAAAGGTTGGATTGGGTTTTCCTTATGGATAAGGAATGGACTACATAAGAAAAGAATTGATGCAAAGCTTGGAGGAGGATAATGAAGCTGCAACATTTCAAGAATCATAACCCCCACCCCTTTCCGGCCTAAAATATTACAATTAATTAAACAATCACACCATGTCATCATTGAGAGGCAGCATTGATTAGTAACGTGTCAAAAATTGGAATGTAAAAGATGAATTCTGGAACATAAAAGAACACTATTTACCACCTATACGGGCATGTGTTAATAATAAGTGGCAATGCTGGAATTTTTAAATTTCAGCCTAAAAGTTGCATTAATTTTAGAAATCATTAAATGGGGGCTTACTTTAATAGAGTACACTAGTAGAGATTAGAGGTTTTTGCACTAAGAGTCATAAAGGTATTTATTAAAGAATTTATGGTACAAAAACTGAAACAGAGAACTATACAAAGAAGATGACATCTAGAAGATATGACATACTCAATAGTGCCACCACGTAAACCAATTGAATAAAGCTCTTCTTGGACACGCCCTTCCAATAAGTTATTATTCAATAACCTGAAAACAGAGAGGATATTATAGTAAAATTCGAATCACATTACCAATTAAAATATTCACAGAAGTGAACTTAAAAAGCACTTCTCAGAAAACAAATAGATGATAACCATATGATGTACTTAGTGCATCTTCTTCAGTCATTTCATGGTTACATAAAAAGGAAAGTATAATCAATAATTGATATAACGGGCAAAAATGGAAAAATATGTTACCTTCTTTTTTTTTTTTCAATTTTCCTTTCTTAAAAGTGTAAGAAAAGCAAAGGTAGAAGTATTAATGATGCTCATTGAACAGTTTAACAGTTCAAACTCCTCCCGTGGGGAAGGACGATAGTCTTTAAATGGTGTAATCTTTTTCTATACCAGGAATGGACCAAACATTTCTGTTTAACTCCTGTATCTCTTTAGTTGTCATTTAAATCTTCTTTTTCTTCTTTTCCAATTCATATTATGCAATTTTTTCTCGTTGTACAAAAGAATGCAAATGAACACTTAACTAGATTCTTGGTCTTATTCTTTATTAAGAGATGGAACTCCTACAAACAATGATAGAGGGAAAATGAAGTAATGGGATGTCAAATAACATAATTAATTTGTTTACTTTCAGTCTACCCACTGTCAAGCAGGTGATTAATGCTAGAATAAAATATATAAGACAAAATATCTATTCAAAATATATAAAGTACACTATTCTATGCATGCTGTACTCTATTAGTTGGGGTGAAACTCCAATTTTTCATCAAAAACTCTATAAAGAATGAAGTTGATCCTAATGACCATCAAACACATTGGAATCATAAGCCTAAATAAGAGATTAGATCATGTGAAAACTTAAATTTTAGAGAATACTGTGACGAAATTCTAGATATAATAAATCATCATATGCATAAAAAACTCTGCTCTATAATAGCGAAGTAGGAATGGGCTTAGCACAAGCAGATGCCAACATCAATGGAAGATATCGGAGGAAATGAAATTAAAAAAGCTGGAGTGGGCCTATGACAAATAATTGTAGATCAAGATATGATAAGAAAAAACAAAACATTAAAGATCCACTCTCATCGACTAGCTGAATTCATAAAAAATATATATTCTTACACAAGCTGCAGACTTGAGGATGCCAGACTTTCTGGTATAGGACCAGAGAACTGATTGTTTGACAAGTCTCTACAAGGTACACAAAAAATAAACAGTTGTAAATAACAACATTCTTACATGACAACAAAAACATTAAAGAACATACAATCAACAAGCGCATGAGAAATTACATTTGTACTTGGAACAAAGGCAACATATTTATGGGTGAAAGCAAAATAATAGTGTAACATATATATGATGAAATTTTCAGTAACCTCGAAGAAGAGATTGCCAATAGCAAAGTAGAAATGCCCTCATAGGGATTACTAGGGTCAAGTGCCCATGTGAAACTTTTAAGCTAGAGAGTAAAAGGACTAGAAATAATATTCCCCCGCCCTTCCCTCTCTGTCTCTCTTTCTCTCTCTCACAGACACACACGCATGCAAACATGCATTTGCTCATATGTTAGGGATGCATCTTCCAGTGTTCATCTTTTTATTTTCATATTTGTTATTTGATGAGCTCCTATAGTTCACCTTTAGGTAAATATTGAAGTAAATAAATTACTTAAACAAGCAACATCCTATGAAACAACTCTCACTAGCATATTATCAGATGGAATGTATAATACACACAACAAATAAAATTGCAGCAGTCATTGACATTGTACACCAATTTTATAGTACTTACATCCGCACAAGTGATTGATGACCTAGTCCTGCTGGAAGAGTTCCTCCCAAAGAATTAGAACTCAAGTTCCTGCAAGTTCAAAAGAAAATTATATTTGGAGTTAGAAAAAAAATAAAAATAAAAAAGTAGCCACAGTTCTAGAAATAGTCTGGATGTATGACATCGCCTTACGAGGATATATGTTCAATAGACAACAGGGACCATATGAAGAAATTTACAATATCAAATAAATGATAGAACACATGAGCAACCACACAGGCCCAACCAAAGTTTTGAATAGAAGTTTGCCATGGTGCTACAAATGGCACATGATCAAAAGGAGGGGTATGAGTAAATTATCAAATTTGATTAATGAATGCATTGGCAATAGGCATTTGAATTATTCATTGAGAGAAGTCCTATAACTGTTTATGGGTTTTGATAATTGGAATATGCTTGTCATATGAATAAAATTATAACGTGTCAGTAAAGAATACTTAGTTTTGGCTGAAGGACCCACAAAGACAAATGGCAAAAAGTTGTTGAAAACCTATGAGAAGACATGGTTCACCTCTCAAGTGTAATATATACACTACATATAATTGGATGGAACAGAATGACCTATGCTCATGGCATGTATCCAACTAGAACACCCTGGAGACTCTCTATATGCACCAAAGATGTCTGCAATACATGAAAAGTTGAAGCTGATACTTACAGGCTTACCAAGTTTGACAATAGACTAATCTGGTCACTTATGTACCCCTTCAAGCCTTGGCTTGCAAGATCACTAGAAACATGAATAAGAAATTAAGCAGGATTCAAATTTATTATCTGAAAAAAAGAAATTCACATGCAACCAATTAGAAAATGCCTACAGAAAGACATTAGAAAACTGTATATTTTGACGAACCATGGTATAACAAAACTTTTCTAAAATAGGACAACATAGTAAGAGTGCGATAGAAATGGCATGTTTCCACTAAATGCAAACAAAAGGGAGCAGGCACTACTTACATTTGAGATATAACGAGGGCAGTTCCATCTTTGTTTGAATGGCAGGTAACTCCTTCCCAAGCATCCCAGTTAGTTGGAGCACAGGGATCTCCATTCCAACCCATTCTATCAGGAATACGAAGTGACTCCTTCAATGCTCTCATAGCAACAACTAGAGAAGTATGACTTAATTAGTACACACCTCAAATTGGAAAAACAAGCAGCCTCATCCCTCAAAAAAAATATCAAGATATATTTATTGTTCCCTTTTACAACCAAAATAGATAGCCTTCGGTTTTCAAACGCTACAAATGTAACATCTCAGTACCACTTTATCCTACCTACCTAACAATTACTACAACCATTTAAATTGGCATCCGTTTCCAATCCAATAATTGAATTACTCCCAGATTTGACGCAAATAGGAACAGATGTATAAACATATCTGTTAAAGGAAATATGAATACAATATGAATTCTGCATACCTTGCTCAGGAGCGGTGGAGATATCGTTCGGAACCAAAGCGTAATTCTCAATACCACAAATCAACGGCGCCCCCACGACAGGCACCAGCTTCACAGTCAACTCAGTACTGCTCAGATTATGCACTGTGTATGGTAAACTGTAGGCAGCGAAACTCCCAACTTTGGCATGAATATCAACTCTACTCACGTTATGGTCATTGTTCACCACCACATCAAACACCCTCTGATAATTCTTAGTCACGCTCGAGTCAATCTCAGCGAAGTGAAACCACAGCAAGTAATCCAATTTCGCATCCACCGTTAATTGGTACTCCAAAACTCCATTTCCCGTGACCGCCGATTGGTAAAGCTTCATCGGGAAATAATTCGGGAGCTGATCGGTACCGGATATACTTTCTCGGGTGGATAAGTAACGGAACGAGTTTGAGGTGCTTGGCGACCGAAACTGGGAATCGGATTGCCAAGACCGGCCGAAATAATCTGTATCATTGCTGAAGCCAGGGCCCCACTGGCCGGTGCCGCAGGATAAGCGACCATAGTTTACAAGAATAAAATTATCACCGATTGTGTCGGAATCATACGACAGCGGATCGATTTGACGGACTTCGAGAGAACCAATTACGGGAGGATCAGTGGCAATGCTGTAAAAACAGATATCAGCCTCACCGTCTTTGACGAAGGCGAAGAGATCGGAATAAGAGCCGTCACGAGCGAGATTCTCCAGCCAAGGGGAGCGCCAGGAGAAGACGAGAGTGCCTTCAACGGAGGCATCAAAACTGGGAGAGTGAGACTTACCATCGTAGTTATCATAAACAGTAAAAGTACGGACAAAGTAACGGCCAGAGGGAACAGGGAGAATGTAGCAATTTTTCTTGCCGGAGGAAAGAGGGAAGAAGCGGAGAGTCTTCTCCTGAGGGAAACGAAAGTGGAGGGGCTCGGAGACAACGGAGGTGGAGCCGCCGGTGAAGAAGCGGTCGGAAATCCAGGCGGTGTTGAAAGGGTCGGTGATATTGGTGGGTCCACCACAGTCAATGTAGTAAGAAATATCTGCAAAAAGTGAAGAAGCAGTTAGTGAAATGAGCTAAAAGAAAAAAATGAAAAAAGAGAGAGCAGAGAGGAAGAGAAGTAGAAATACAAACCGTAGGGAAAGGAAAGAGCAGAAGAGAAGGAGAAGAAGGAGAAGAAAAGGAAGAGAAGAGACATGGTGATGATGTCAAGTATTACAGAGTTACAGTTTGTTGTTTGGACATGGAAACAAAGGAATCCGAGTTTTAGCAGAGACAGAAACTAGAAAGTGTTGGACCCGGGATTGAAGATGGAAAGCCGAGATTAGCGGGAATACATGATTCAGGATTCAACGCCAGTGGAGCAGATGAGACCAGCGAAACTTATTGAATTTTTTTTTTTTTTCATATATATATAAATAATACAAAAATAATTGAGCATTTTGAACTCATTCTTCAAAAAGGAGTATTATGAACCCAAAAAAAAGGGATATTATTTATATTTAGTTATAAATAAAGTAGTGTAAATCTTTCACACTATTCTTTTCTGCAATTAATTATGAGAATATTATATTTTTTATAAAAAATTAGGAGAATATTTTGATTTCTAAGAAAAAAATAAGGAGAAAATGCATGGGCTTCCTTTGGTAAGTATTCGGTATTTTCTAAAAATGAAATATAATGAATTATTATAGCATTAAATTTCGATAGTATTTTTTATATTTTAAATTTTTTTGATATGGATTTTTTATATTAAAAATGACATATACTGACGTACTCTAATTTTTTAATAAATTTTATCTTTTATATTATATAATTTTTTTATTACTTAAATTTTAATTTTATCTAATTTTTTAATAACAATTAAAAAATAATATAAAGAAAGTGAAGCATTTATGATAAATATTTGATAGATTTTTTTTTTTTTTTTGGGTGAAGTATTTGATAGATTTTAGTTTAAAGACTATAGGAGGAAAGGGTCCCCTCATGAATTATGAAGAGGGGAGCAATTGCAATTGGATTTGGGAATTGAAAATGAAGGGAAATTGGAGTAGGGACCCTTCTAAATTAACCAAAAAGCACCTTACTTCCTATAAATTACTATATAAATTTTTAATTAGAGCATATAAGTTTCTAAACTTTTTTTATAGTTGGTATCTTAAATTTATTGCGTTAGAATTGACTCAATTCTTTTAAAACTATGTCATTTTATTTTTTATTTTTTTATAAATCAAAATGACACATTTTTAATAGAATTAAAAATAGGCCAAAAGAGTAAATTTGCTTATAAATTATGTCCTATAGTATAAATTAACTTATAAACTATATGACTTAGTGTAAATTACTCCCTTTAATACAAGACGATGTTATTTTGAGAAATATAATTCAATAACATCGATTTGGAGAAAAAAAAATTTTAAAAATCAAAACACTAATAATTGAAAATGACATCATTTTGAAATTTAATATTTATACGCTTCATACTATGAATTGAAATCTATAATAAAATTAAAAATATTTATGAAAATAAAAGATATTTTTTATTATAAATTAAATTGCATAATTATAAATTAATTAATATTATAATTAATATATATAAATTAATTTTAATTTATAATTAATATTATAAAAAATTAATTTTAATATATATCAAATAATTGTAATTAATTATTAATATAAAAAATTATTAATTTTAATAAAAATTAAGTTAATTAGAATTTTTATATTAATTATTAATTCAATTTGTATAATTAATTTTATAAAAACTAAATTTATAATTAACTTTTAATTATTTAATTTAATTTATAATAAAAAACATCTTTTATTTTCATAAATATTTTTAATTTTATTATAAATTTTCAATTTGGACTGTGAACAATGTCCCTTCAAATTATCAGTGTTTTGATTTTTTTTAATTTTTTTTTTCCAAATCAACATCATTTTATATTATTTGTTTTTCAACTTTGCCTTTCAAAATAGCTTTGTTTTATATTAAATAGGAGATAATTTGTAGTGAATCATATAGTTTATGAACTAATTTATAGTTTATTAACAAATTTATTTTTTTATATCTTTTTAATTTCATTAAAAATGTGTCGTTTTGACTTATAAAAAAATTTAAAATGATGTCGTTTTGAAATAACTGAGTCAACTTTAACAAAATAAATTTATGATGCTGACCATAAAAAATTTTAAAGATTTATATGCTCCAAATTAAAAGCTCAGTGAGTAATTTATACTTAGAAAATTTCTAGTCGTATAGTATGGGGGCATATTTATCCTTTATGGCTTTCCAATTTGGAAAATGGTTCACAGCTTAGCCTACGTCATTCATTTATTTATTTATTTACTGTAATTGACTTTGGCTACCTTCTCCAGACGTGGCATCCATGCACTACGCTATACTAACATTTTCTTTATATTTATATCCTTTGATTATTTTTTATTTATATTCTCGATTTTGTTTTTTAGAAATGTTCTTGATTATTTACTAGTAAAAGACAAGACCAAATAGTAGGAATTTCTGATCAATTAATTAGAAGTTTGAATGTCAGAGTTAAATTATATAAATTGTAATAATTTAATATATTAAAAATTATTTTATAATATAAAATTATATAATTAATATTTATATAGTTAGAATATTATCGGTATAATTTATCTGAATTTAAGCAATCGATATAAATATTTTAAAAATATATTTTAATTTATTAATAAATTTATTTGGTAACATTATTTTCTTAACAACTCAAAGTATTTTGAAGATAATTAAACACTTAATTTTAAAGTCAAACTATAAAAAAATTTAAACTTCCATATTAAAAATAATTTATACTTTCAAATTTTCAATTAAAGTAACAAACTTTTAATATGGTCAATTTAATAGAAAAAATTGTTAATATATTTAAATTTTTATTTATTCACATACAATATAATATTGATATTTTAATAGTAATGATATTAATTAAACAGCTGACTCGCCAAAAATTTCAAATATTTTAACAATTCTTTTACCAAATAGACCGAAATATATAAATTGATAAAGTATCAAAAATTTATTCATTTAATTATAAAAAATAAAAATATATATTATTTTTTATATAACACGGAAAATTCAGATTTTTTTTTTTTTAAATTTAGACTAATTTTATATACACCAAATTATTAAATTTTTAGTCAATTTCAGATATTGATTTGTTTTTTCGTCAAACCCATTAATTTGTGTTTTTAAGAGAAAGGATAGAAAGCGAAAAAGCTCAAAGGTTGGGAATCGGTTGGAAAATAATAATTTTTCTTTGGCATCTCTGATTGAATGCACAGGTTTCTTCTGACTGATGTTCACGGTTGAGCACTTTGCACCGCAATAGTAAATGTTTGATATATTGGGGATACCCAACTCAATTAATTATCACTCGAATTTGAGCTTGTTTGGATTGTATTTGAAAAAAGCAGCTTTAAAAAAATTTTAATTTTAATTTTTTAAGATTTTAAAAATTAATTTAGGATAAAAACAAACAAATAAATATTTTTTCAGAAATATATTAAAAAAATAATTTATAAATAATAAAAAAATTAGTAAATTAAACAAAAAATTTTAAAATATATTTTTAAAACATTCAACAATAACCCAAACACCTCTTTATTTCTTTTCAATTTAATTGTCTTTATTGAAAACTATAGATCACAGTTCAAAACTAATATTGCAATGATTTATGTACAAGATAATACACATTCTAATGATAATTATAATTATAAAAAATTATCATTTTTATTTTTATATTACAATAACCAATTATTTTTTTATTAATTTATTAACGCAAAAGACTAATAATAACGGATATCAATTGAAAAATAATTTTGAGAATCTAATCGTTCGCTTGAAATCTTACTCGAGATTGGAAAATTATACTAAATATTATAAATAGCACTTACATTTTGTAATCGGCAAAATATCTTAAAACTAACAAAATAAATATTAAAAGTTTTAATTTGAAGTCAGTCAAAATTAATTTGATTGATATTCTCATTTGTGATAATATAAAAGATTTATAGTTTAAATTATTTTGCCACCATCCACCAATATTTATGAGAGTTTAACATTTATAATGGAATATTTTGGATTGCTGTTAAGAATTATAAAAGCAAATTTTGAATTTTTTTATTTAATTGACTGATTATTTTAATTTTTTATAAACTGATTTTTTCAAACATATTTTTTAAAAAAATATCTATTTACATGTTTCTAACAAAAGTAATTTTCAAAATTCAAAAAAAGTTTAAAATATAACTTTTTTCTCAAAAACGTTTTTTTCAAATGCAATGTCAAATATAGTTATAGCGTGTGTAAGGGGATATAATTACCTCTTATTATGTAGCCAACAACCATTGATCCTTCTAATTAACAAAAAAATTTTAATTTGAAATTTTTGAAAGTTAAATTCAAATTAATTTTAAAAAAATAAAATACATAATGTAATTTTAATTATATTAACCAATTTACAATTAGTTGAGTTGGTTGGTAACCTCTTTCCCTTAAATAAAATCACGAGTTTGACTCGTGTATTAAAAATTTTGCGATATGAGAGCTCTATCCATAATGATTCAATAGTTATTTTGAGCCAAATTAGTCAAGGGCCATTGGCTTCTGAAAACCCATTGGTAATATAAAAAAAAAAAAATTCTAAATCCTTGCTCATGAAGCAACCTTTGAGACTAGCAAGTATATAAATTTTATTCAAAATGGATTAACAATTATCTCGAGCTGAATTAGTTAGAATTTATTTTGGAGACCGGTTGGTAATATACAAAAAATTAAAAAAAAAATTATAAATCCTTGTTAATGAAGCAACCTTTGAAACTAGCAAGTATAAAAATTATATTCATAATAGGCGAATAGTTATTTCGAGTCGAATTAATCAGAAGGTAATATACCAAAAATAAAAAATTCTAAATCCTTGTTCATGAAGCAACCTTTGAGACTAGCAAGTAAAGAAGTACTATTTTGTGATTAGTCTAAAAGGCTGCGTGATAGCCACTTTTGCATTAATTAGGGTTAAATGAATTAATCTATAATACTTTAAGATTCATAACCAATCTTTTCAATATTTAATGTAATTTATTACAAGCTTTTGTTGGTGGTAGGTTCCTATATAATACTATAATAATAAACTCTTGTCTCTCACCCGTGACATGCAAATGTTGATTGTTTTTCTTTAATTGAGTTCCGACACTGAATAATTCAAATCACTCATATAGATACAAATTAGTGAGTCAAACTGTTAAACATTAAAAAGAAAAAAAAAACTTAGCAATTAAATAGTCATTCGATCAAAAACAATTAATTATTATGTATTTTTTTTTTTAACTTTATGTCAAAGTTAGATATTGAATTTATGATTTTTCATATTAGATATGACTTGAGTTGTATTTGTTTATTAAAAAAATTGCCTTATAATGAAAAAAATGATTAAAATTAAATTTTTGATATATATATATATATATTTTTTGTCTATATTCAGAATTAGTCTTCTAATGTATATTTAAACATACGATTTATTAACATTTAATTTTGTTTCGCTTTCATGTAATTGCATCAAATGACATCACCATTAATTATTGGATGGGCTCTATTTTATTTTTTATTTATTTGGATCAAATTAAGCAGGGACTTCAATTATTATCTATATAATATTTGGTTTGTTTAACCCCTCCGACTTCAATATTAATTTCAATAGGATTTGTTATTTTATTGAATTTCATTTAGATCTATATATATATATATGACTTGAGAACTTTGTTTTAACAGTTACTGAAAATTTAAAAAAATTAAATTAAAATATGAATTAACGTTAGTTTCTTTATTTGTTTTCCATAATCAAGAACTCAAACAAAGCTCACACTCATTTCTTATTGAAATATAACTGCTACTGTGAATGGCCATTTTATTCATGTCACACTCACTATTTGGAGAAATTTACAGGTATATTCAATCTATTATATTATCTATGAGAAATTTTTAAATAGAGTATATCTATCATGTCATCTATAAATTAAATCAATTACTTATTGATATACATTTAATTAATTTATTCTTATTGGTTGAAGTAAATGCAATATACATAAATGTTATTTAATAATTGAATTAGTCTATAGATGACATGTTAGACAGAGCCTATCTAACAATTTCTCTGTCATCTATATACTAATTCAATCGCATAGTGTACATGTATTTAATTGTTTTATTTTCATTTGTTGCTATGAATACAATAGACATATATGTCATTTTATTATTAAATTAGTTTATAAATAATATAATAGATAGGAGTGTCAAAACGGGTTAGCAGGTCGTGTTCGTGTCATGTCGATCGCTCGGGTGACATGATTATGGTCAATATTAACACGATCCATTTATTAATCGGGTTGATATGAACACGATACAAAAATTAAATGGGTCATACGAAAATGAGTAACACGTTTAACTTTTTGTTGTATTTGGATCATAAAATCCGATACGAACATGATACGATTAGACTTTTTTTGGGTCATTTGACATGATACGATATGATTATGCTTTTTCGGTTATTTGACACGACACGATTATATTTTTTTAATAATTTGACATGATACTATACAATTATGTATTTTTGGGTTATTTAACATGATATAATGCGATTGACAGACATGAAAATAATATAAAATGACATTATTAATTTTGATATTTCAGTAAATTTATATGTGTTATAAAATAGATTAGGTCGAATTGACATGACACAACATGAAAAAATTAAATGGGTATAACAAAATTCTTATGTTAATTCATGACATAATATGATTTGAACTGTATCAAAAATAGATCAATCTATTTATAATACGAACTCATATAAATTTAATATTAATCCACTAATTTTACATTTTTCGTGTATCTAATTCATATATTATAATTCTTTTTGGCACTAGAAAAGATAAGACAAAATTTACCTTAAAATTTCTCCATTTCTTGTGCCATGATTTGAGGTCATACCATTTGTTTTCAAACCTTTTTAAAAGTCAAAAAGTAGAAAGAATTTGATATAATTAAGGATAACTGGGATGACAATATTATTAATTTTTAGAAAGTGGGTTTTAGTAGTTTTAGGTCTGAAAGTAGCCAAATTGATTAAAGTATAATTGAGTTTCAGAAAATTGTATTTTTTATTTTTTTTAAATTTTAAAAATTATTTTTAATAAAAGTAGATAAATAAATATTTGTTTTAAAAATAAATTTAAAAAAATTAGTTTATAAAAAATTAAAAAATTAATTAATTAAATAAAAAAATTTAAAATATACTTCAAAAATATTTAACAGTAATTTCAATCATTCACTATATTGATTTCCTATGTGCGTAATTAGGAAGCATTGATATAAAACTTCAGCGTTCTGTTATGCTACAAGATCCGCATTTCAATCTTTTTGGAATATTAAATTTCTCATATTTAATTTTGTTAAAACTTTAAGCCCACCATCCAATCTTAAACTAAAGGTTTTTTTTTTTTTTTTTTAATATGAGTTCTCGAACTCGAGATTTATTAGTAGGAACTCTTAATATCACTAGAACATTATGTCCTGGACTAAATTAGAAGTTCTTTTTGTTATTACTTCGATTAATTAATGTGGGTCATGGTTACTTTGATTAATTAATTGTAAGTACTTTGTTGTCTTAGTGTGGATTAGAATGTAATCGTGTTTAATTTAGCATATAGTTGGAGTTTTCTTTTTTCTTTTTGGGGATGTATATGTATCTGTATGAGTTTTCATGCCAGATAATGATAATCAAATATAGTCATAATTAAGAATAAAAATAAATGAGCATTTTCAATCAAGCAATTGCAATAAATATAAAGAGACTGGTTCAAGAAATCAAGTAGGTAGCTAGCTAATCCATTTCGGAATTTTTCACTAATAAAATGTCTATTTAGAACTTGCTTATCCTTTTGCAGACTCAAAATCAAACCCAATCGGGCCAATTGGAACCCATGTAGTATTGACACGAGACACAAATATGTAAACGGATGATATCTATAAAAAGTTTAGAATAAGAATATAAGAGAGATTTATAAATACTAAAAATATATAAATAAATTTATAAATAATTAAATTCAAAAAATATAATTACAAGTTATTATATATAATTATATAAAATTAAATAAAAATAACATAAAATTAAATATATTAAGTAATAATTAGCATCACATAAAAAATTTTAAATTTTTTAAAAGCAAAAAATATATTTTTAATTTAAAGAAATGTGATTTTAATTTTTAAGAAATTATAAAATGCACACATAACATTTTATATTGATGTCCCCACAAGTATCGATATAGAAAATATGTCGAAAGCACGACACTCTAAAATATTTGAGTGAGACTATTTAATAGGGGTGAGTAAAATCAAATCGAACCATATTAAATTCGATCTATTTGATTCGGTTTATTTAGTTTGGTTAGGTCGAAAATGTTGAAAAACTGATTAAATCGAACCGATTGAACTTTTACACATATATATATATTTTATAAATTTTATAGTAATTAATTCTAATTTTTATATAAAATTAGAGAAATTATAGTTTATATAATAATTAGTTTTGTTTTGTTACATGATAGTTGATAAAATCACGATCCATGACAATTTATTCTAATTTTTGTTAACTAATCTTAATTTTACGATAATTAATAAAATTATGATAATTAATTTTAATTTATGTTAATTTATAAAGTTTTGATTTTAATTTATGACAATTTATAAAATTTTGATAATTGATTTTAATTTATATTGATTGATAAAGTTATTATGATTGATTTTAATTTTTATAATTGATAAAATATAGTAATTATTATAATTTATGTTAATTAATAAATTAACTCTTAGATGAATCTTTTCTATTTTTATTTCTTCTTTTCCTCTTGGATACACCTATAGAAAGCACTCTTAAATTTCTTTGAGAAAAATTAAAATGATTGAATTTATATGCAATATCAACGACCAAATAATTTATAAAATAAATGCTTTGAATGATCTTTTGAAAATTGAAGGGGTAAAATGGAATGGTAAAATATCTTTTATTTTAATTAGAGATATTGAATTCAAATTTTAGGTATGAATCATTTTTAAAATGAGCATTTTCATCTCCTTAATGATATGTCTGACATGAATCTAAACTTGATAGCTAAGAAAAAAAATTCATGAATTGCTTCTTGACACAATAATGGAAATATATTCAGATGATACAAAAGGGAAACTAGAATCAATCTTTCAATATTGCATTACAAAATAGGTGTAAGTGATGAAAAGGCAAAGGGAAATTTTTCAAAAATGCTAAAAAAGCTTCTAAAATATTACAACAATATTTCTACTTAATTTTTTTTTTAAATTATCAAAAGTGCCTAAAAAATATTACAAAAATTACTAAATTTAAAAAATCACCTCAAAGTATACAAAAAAGTGCACATTCGGTATGTCTCATATAAATTGGGTCTATCATGGTTTGATATCCTTAGAAATACCTAGGATATACCTTAGTTCGGTACACTTTGGAAATTACTTAAGAATTTTTTGGATATATCTTAGGAATATATTGGAAATTTTTTAAAAATATCTCAAGTATATTATGGAAATTATTTAAGAATTCATTGGAAACACCTTAAATATACCTTGAAAATATATTGGAAATACTTTAGATATATATTAGGAATACCTTATGTATATTTTATGAACACTTTGGTTGAATTGTTCATATTTTCACCAAAAAAAACCAAAAGAATAATAGATTGCCTTAATATATAATTTAGATAAAATAAAATAAAACATAAAATCAAATTTGCCTAAATTTTCTAAGCAACCAAACAACAATAAAAGGCTCAATCGGTGCAAAAATGGAAGAATCAACCTTTCCAACTTCCTACTCCAGCAAACAACCACTAGGGTCACCATTCAAAATCTCTGCCTGTTTGTCCAATCCTTTATCCTCTGACCTTTCACTCAATTTAGTTATTCCAACTTCTTGCATTTCCCACTTCAAAGTTTTTAGCCACCATCATGCAAAATCTCCTCTTACGCTAATTCAGAATTTGAACAAGCAGCAACACCCTTGAGTAACAATTTAGGCACTCTCATCCAACCTCCTTCTTCACAATCCTGATCACATTCTTCGTCTTCTTCACCAACTCTCTTTGATTCGAAGATGACAATGATTATGTAGAAAATGAAAGAAAAAAAGAAAATGGCCAAAGAGGGTTCACTGGTGAAGGAAAAGAGAATAAATGAGAAAAGAAAAAAGAAGATAAAATTGAAAAAATAGGAACAAATAAAAAGAAGTTAGGTAAAAGTGAAAAAAAAAAGACAATAATTTTGAAAAGAAAAAAAGTTAAAATTTGATATTTCATATAAAATTCTCAAGGCAAATCTCATGTCGAAGGTTGTTAAACTCGACATGGTCAAAGATCTGGAAAAAGCAAAAGAATTTAGAATTTAAGGTTGAACAGAATCGAAATCTATGTAAAATTTTATAAAAAAATAATATTTAACATGTATTATATTAAAATAAGTTATACTAGACATATTTAATACATAATAATATATTCAAGTTATTATAATAATGCCTAAAATTCTTAGAATCATAATTTATATTTAAATACTATTGAAAATTATATTATTGAGAATCTTTATATATAATAATTTAATTATATGTCGATATATAAAAGTTAAAAAAAAATAGCACCAATAGAATCTTAACCATAACCTGTTATATATATACCATTATATTTCATGAAATTCTCAGCGTGAGAATATTAAAGAAAAAAAAAAAGAAAAAGAGGAAGTACCTATATATATATATATATATATATAGAGAAGAGAAGAATTTGAGCTCAAAAATCATGGTGCTGGTGGTTTTGTTTATAGTAAGATTTTACTGACGATCTTATATATATAATATTCAATGCATGGTCGCTGATTTTTTAGATATCGAAATATATATTTTTTATATTCATTTTTCATTGGATAGGATGTAATCAAATTTTAAGTATTTTAAGTTAATTAATATATAGATAGAGTTAGGGTTGACAATATCGAACATGATAGAAACCCAACAAATATTTATAGATTAGAGTTAAGATTTATCATTTTCGTATTACAATCGTATCAATCTAATAAAAATACAAAAATTATCATATCATATTTCTAATATGAAAAAAATGCATTTAATATAATATGAAAAAAATACATTTAGCTTATCGTATCATATTTATATTGATCTTTATTGTATTGTAGGTATATCAAAATACGATAAATTAATACAAATTGCTACTCGTAGATAGAGTGATGATCGTTTTAACTTTGATGAGCATACTTATTCCTTTGGCCACTAAAAGCTTTTCCTCGTTAGGTATGTAGCGAATATCCCACATGGGCTACAATAAAGAAGGGTTTTCTATCCTCCTTGTATAAGATACAAGAGCAATCTTTGCTATCATTATACTAGAGATTTTGAGCCTGTTGCCCCGTGAGTCCATTGAATGCAGTTATTATTATTTTTTTTAATATTTATTTTTTAGTTAAAGTTAAAATGATATTGTTTGGAAGACTAAAAAACAGTGGTTTTCAGTATTGTATTATAAGCGCAGTGCTTTGAACTCGTCAAACGACGCCGTTTATGCCATTCAGCTTAGAAAAATAGATTATAAAAAATGTTCGAACTCATCTGGATTGATCAGTTCACAGTTAATTCAACATATATTTTTTTAAAACTGTCTGGCTAGTTTATAATTTGGAAATTTTACAAAAATAGAAAAAAATAAACAAATATTTACAAAAATATCATATTTTAAAGATTTTTCAAAAAAATAAAGGCCGCATCAAAGTTTTTCTTCAAAAATACTGTCTAAAGTTATTACCAAAAAAAACTGACAATCAATGTTTACTACAAAATTAATAAAAATTAAAATAACAAAATATTTATTAAAAATTTACTTAAAATTTACTCAAGTTATAATAAAGATTTATCAAATGTTTATTAGAAAATTAATTAAAGTTAAAACATAACAGTATTTATTCAAAATTTACCAATGTTTATTCAAAAATTATTTAAGGTTTACCAAAAATTTACCATAAAATTAAAAAAAATTTAAATTACAAAATATTTATAAAAAATTTACTTAAAGTTTACTAAAGTTATATCTAATGTTTACCATAAAATTAATAAAAGTTTAAATTACATAAAATTTACTCAAGATTTTACAAGATTTGCCGAAGAATTACTCAATTTTTACCACAAAAAATAATGAAAATTGAAGTAACAAAAGATTTATCAAAGATTTATTCAAATTATACCCAAGATTTACCCAATTTTTACAAGAAAATTAATGAAAGTTAAAGTTATACAATGCTTATCCAATAATTATTCGAGATTTACCAAAAGTTTACATGAGATTTACCAAAGGTTTATCCTAAAGTTTATTAAAGATTTACCTAAGATAAATAACTTTAATTAAGTTAATTAAATACAAGTTGACATTTTTTTTTGTAATTAAGATTTGTCTAATGTTTATTTTGGTAAATAAGCTAATCAAATACAAATTTACATTTTTTTTGGCTAATTAAGATAATTAAAAAATACTTAAAAATAAATAAATACATACATAAAGACAATTAATGGTTATACAAGTTAATAAAATTCTTGAATTCATATTTAACATATAAAATATGCTTATTTTCTGTCTTAATTAGATGAAAAATGTGTTAAATATACAGTAAAATCTAATATTTGAAGAGAAAAAACAAGAAAAATCAGTAAAAATGAACATGAAAAAAATTGAAATGAAAACGCGCTCATTGCTATGGTAAAATGAAAAAAACATTTGAAAGTTGGTTTTGGGCGTAAATTCCTCTTATAATTTTTCTGGTTGAACCAGTCAAACCGAAATCAATTTTTACAAGAGGAAATTTTGTGGTGTTACCAATATTTGAATTTTTTTTCATATTTACCTACATTTTTTTGTATTTTCATTAGTACCAAATTTCTTTTTTTTTTTCTGCAGAAAGAACGTGAAGGGTGACTTAACACCATCGTCAAGAGGATCTCCACCATGGAACACAATTAAGCTCAATTCTACTAGCTTTTAAGCTGCAAAACATAAAATGAAACCCTAAAATGGAAGTGAGAGAGAAAGAGAAAAGAGAGAATCATCATTTTGTTCATTATCAGAGAACTCTCTCTGAAGAGCATCATTGATAATTTTGGCGAAAATTTTGTCCTTCAGTCTAGAAAGAGAGGCATTGGAAACAACAGTGTCATCGATAAAGTGGAGCGGATCCAAGCTATTGAGTTCGAGAGTGAGTGAAAGCAAAACAAAAAATATGAGAAAGAGAATAAGGAACAAAGTTGTTGTTCTTCTTATCAACATTGCAGAAGAACAAAAATACTTGCTATTGTGTTTTGTCATTTTCTTCCACCACTAGTTTTGAATTAGCTTTGAATTTCTTAATTATCTGGAGGGAGGTGTCCTGTTGAAAATAGAGGTATATGTTGTTGATTTTTTATCTTTTTTTTTTCAGTCAAAATCACTAAGATATCCCCAAGATATATCTAAAGTATCCTATAGGTATACTGGATATATTCTTATGAAATTCTTAAAGGTATACCGAAGTATTTCTAAGGTATACCCAAGATATTATCAGAGAATTCCTTTCAAATAATTCTTAAGGAATTTCCAAGATATATTCAAAGTATCCCCAAGGTATACCTAAAGTATTTCTATAGGTATACTGAAGTATTTTCAAGATATACCTAAGGTATTTCCAAGAAATTCCTTCTAGAAAATTTTCAAGAAATTCCCAAGGTATACTCGAGGTATTTCCATGAAATATACTAAAATATTCCCAAAGTATATTACTAGGAAAATCCTTCTAGGGAATCTCAATGAATTCTTAAGGTATGCCCAAAGTATTACCAAGATATACTCAAAGTATTACCAAAGTATTCTCAAGATATATCTGAGGTATGTTTGATGTATACCCAAAGCATTCCGAAAAGGTATATCAAATTGTTTGTGTTCAGAAATTTTGATTTTTTGAATTTTGATTGAATTATATTTTTTTTCTTTTTCTTCTTTAATGATCAATTCTTTTTGTTATTATTTTTTTTGTTATTCATTAGTGAAAATTGAATCAAGATATATTCAAAGTGTCACAAAGATATACTGTCAGAGTATATTTTGAGTGATTTTAAGATTTAGACGCAGTTATAATTATAAAAAGTTATTTTATATAAAATAAAAAAAATTACTTTCCACGTCGGTAAAAATATAAAAATATTTATATTTTTGTAAAATTCATTTTTTACAACCATGCTCATGTCTATCAAATTCCAAAATGAAAATAAAGCCATCAAATTTACAAGTACCTACGTGTTGTTTGTGGCGCATATTACGCTTCAATCCACTGAACCCTATGCCCTCCACAGAAAAATACCTGTGAATTTGATAACTGTCACTGCAAACCTACCCATAAAAGAAAAAATCCAGAAAAAAAAAAAAAAAACAAGAAGACAGAGACATTAGTGGTCTAAATTTGAAGCAGATTTAAGTGAAATTACTCTAATATCTTGTAGTTCTCCCCCTCAAACTGCTACTTCTTTCTATTTCATGGCCACCGTTTCATCAGGTGGAGTTGGTATAATCCCGATCAAACTCCAAGCCCGTAAATTAAAACCCTCATCTCCGTTTCTTGGGAGGAAACTTATCCCCAAATACTTTTCAAGAATCAATCTTTCAAACCCGAGAGCATTTTCAGTTCTTGCATCAGGTGGGGAAATCTTCGATGTAGCTCACAACTTCTTCTTGGGTGTAGGGGTTGGCTTACCATGCACTGTGATGGAGTGTGGTGATATCATATATAGAAGCACTCTGCCTAAGTCTAATGGGTTAACAATTACAGCTCCTGGTGTGGCTTTGGCACTGGGCGCTCTGTCTTACCTTTGGGCCACTCCTGGTGTGGCTCCTGGTTTCTTTGATATGTTCTTTTTGGCTTTTGTGGAGAGATTGTTTAGACCCACTTTTAAAAAGGTCAGTGATTTGGGATTCTTTTAAGGGAATTTTGTGATTCTTTATCTGTCTTGGATGTGATTTTTACTGGTTTTGGTTTGTGGTAACAGGATGATTTTGTTTTGGGGAAGAAGTTGGGAGAGGGAGCCTTTGGCGCTGTTTATAGAGTTTCATTGTCCAAGCCTTCTTCCAAGGTATCAAGTGTTAGATGAAATTACTCAATTCGAATATGCATTTCTTTATGTTTCCAGGTCTTATGATGTTCATTCCTAGCCTTTTTGTCAGCGGGATGCATTTGCTTGAATTGGTTCTGCATATTTGGTAGAGCATGGTTAATTGGTTCTGATTTAGGATCCTGCATTCATTTCTCTTGTTGAGTGAGGTCATCAACTAAAATGGCATTCATGAAAGTTTTATACTGAAGAATTGAAGTGGTGACATATCACAAAATCACAATTGTCCTTTCTGGGATGAAAAAATACACACTGATACTGTGAAGTGTGAACAGCAATTCTTATTAGATTATCTGAGACCTAAATGCATTGATAATCATACCAGTTTATTGGATGCAGCACACCAAGAAATGACCAGATAATAAAAATAATAAAATCCTTGTTTCATTTTTTTTATTGAGGATTTTCATGATAAGAAATTTTATATTTTGAATTGCATGTCAGCTTTCATTGTGTAATTATGCTTGAGGTAATAAATGTATCATTTTGATTTTGTTTCATTTTTATCTTCCCTAGAGGGAGGGTGACTTAGTCTTGAAAAAGGCTACTGAATATGGAGCAGTGGAGATTTGGATGAATGAACGTGTTCGAAGAGCTTGTCCAAGCAGCTGTGCAGATTTTATGTATGGATTTCTTGAGGTGTTGACCTATTATGATTATTTCTACCATATAAATTAAGGGTATAATTAGCCCAAGAGGCTAATAAATTTACTTCATAGCTCAATCATTTCACATATTTGATTTTTACCTGGTGGCTTATATGAAACTTCTTGTAGAGTTCATCAAAGAAAGGAAGTGAATATTGCCTCATATGGCGTTTTGAAGGAGAGGCCACACTCTATGATTTAATGCTGAGTAAAGAGTTCCCCTACAATGTTGGTACATTCTTTCAGTTGCATTTCCATACTTTATGTGTCATTACTGGTTAGAATAGCATTTTTATGCACTGGAACTCTTAAATTTTCTCCAAGCTAGGCATGCTAAGTTGAGAACCTAATAATTGTGATTGTCAGATCCAACTATTGATATTTCTGACAACAATATATAGCCATTTCATGTATTTTGTTCAGCAAGGAATATAAAATTTGAACCTTTCATTTGCTGGAAACTTGTTTGATATCATTAGATTTCTGGTTTTACATAATGATATTGGATTCATGGTTTTGCATTTAATTGATTCTACTTGCTTGCTTGTCAAATCGTTGTTCAGTTCACTTTCCTATACCAATTATGGTCACTGCTGTGTAAATGGCAGGTGGAGTCGATGATTCTGAAAAAGGTTCAGGACTTACCTAAGGGGTTGGAAAGAGAAAACAGAATCATCCAAACTATTATGAGACAGCTTTTATTTGCACTGGATGGTCTTCACTCAACAGGGATAGTGCATAGGGATATTAAGCCGCAGAATATTATTTTTTCTGAAGGTAATGTTATCAAGTTATTTGATAACATAAAAAAAGGGTTAAATTCAAGTCGATTTTGGTCTATTGATTCATGCATAATATTGGAGCAGAGTCTTGTACATTCAAGATCATTGATCTTGGAGCTGCTGCAGATCTACGAGTTGGAATCAACTATATTCCAAAAGAGTTTCTTTTGGATCCGAGGTATTTTGTTTTTCATCATGCAGAAGTAGTAATGTACTGAATTCAGATTGAATGGGATGTGATATCCATTATATTTTTTATGTGTCATGATCATGGTAACTCAAATCCTTAATGATGATTTTATGATCTAAAAGAGATGAACGTGCTCTTTGCTAATAATTACACATGTCCTTATCAACCGTGTATTATAAGCACATGCCCATGAAAACATTCTATTAAGTCCTAAATCATCTTTAATTTGCTTTCCACTTCGGTGGATACATGATATAGATCTTCGTAATTCGTGGTATGGGGAAGGTTCCAAGTTCTAAATGCTTGAGTGTATTGACTGTATTTTCCCTTTCTTGAATATCTTAAAAAGAGTAATGAAGACAAGCTAATTAATGTTGAATGCAGGTGTAGCAACCTAGGATATCACGACGATAATTTAGAAGATGAATGCTATTTGTCAAGTTCAAAATCCAAATTTTTTTCCAAGAGGAACTGGAATCTGAACACAGAGTTACAACTTGTCATTATTTCTACGAAAAAGAAAAAATTGCCATTTGTCCACCCTTGTCGAAACTCAATTTTCAATTTGTGAATGACTAGTTTTCCCTTGTTTTCCTTAAACCCCTCTCCCTGAATTAGTGAGGCTTATGGGTGAGGGATGGTCATTTTTATGTAACAAGATTCTGTGGTGGTTAGATATATAACACGTATAAGTGAGACCTTAGCATCATGAGATGGAGAAATTGCAAATTCAACCAAGATAAGGAATGAAGGGCAATTTAGAAAAAAGAATCTCAGTTACATAGGCATTACTTAATCTTATTTACTTAACTTCAATAAAAAAAAAGAACATTTTAATTGGCACTTAAATTTTACGTCATTGTTTAAAAACCAAAGCAAGAGTTGATTTACTGCATAGTCAAATTTCATTTTTCTCTTTGTTACAAGATTATAGGCTATATTATAGGATGTAAATATGTATTATTAGCCTAAATAAGAATTATCCTTGATTATAGGAATTAGCTTGATTTTCTTCCTATTTTGGCCTCTACAAAGCTGTACATATATGTGTACTCTTTCATAGTGAGACACACAATCAAATTCTCTCAATTTTTTGTCTTCATCATGGTATCAGAGCCATAGTTTACAAGCAGTACGGTCTGCTATACTTTCACGTTCCAGGTGATTTCTTACTGTGTTGTACTCCCACAGTAGGCCTGAGCGTGAGAGGGGGGTGTTGAATCCCACATTGGGTGGGATTGAAAAATTAATAGAGTTTATAATGACTTGGACAATTCTCTACCTTTGAGCTAGCTTTTGGAAAAAGTTAGGTCCAAGCCCATTATCTGTGGAATTTTACACTTCTTTTGCTAATATTAGAAATTTCTTATGTCCAAATCATATGATTGCATCGGTCCATCTTTCCAGGTATGCTGCACCAGAGCAATACATCATGAGCACACAAACTCCATCTGCACCATCCCCTCCAGTGGCAACTATACTTTCACCGGTGTTGTGGCAGGTTTCAAATACTCTCCTAGTCTGGTTATCATGAATGTGTCATAATTCTTAAGGGTACTAATTTTATTCTTTTTGGTATTTTTGTGATATTTTCGTTGAACAGTTGAATTTGCCTGATAGATTTGATATTTATAGTGCCGGGCTAATCTTCCTACAAATGGTGAGTGAAGAAAGTGCTGAGTACATTTTGTTACAATGTCCATAATTGCTGACTTGACTTTGGTATATTGTATATAACAATTTCTAGAACTTTTGGTCATTTAAGTAAGATCCTTAATGCCAGCAATAAGGAAGCATGGTCTTTGAGGGCTACTATCAACTGATCAATTGGGGACCATGGAATTTAGTGGATGACTTTGCCATATCAGCAAACATTACAAGTTTAAATGTTGACAATAAAATTTAAAGTTACGGATTCTGCTTAAATATATGGCTATTGTAAATGTTGAATTGATTTTTGCTTTTCAGAACTAAGTGAACGGTAAAAATGTTTCAATGCTTTATCGTTTAAAATTTAAATTAAGTTTAATTTCTCAGTAAGTTAGTTGTGGATCAGAGACAGTTCTATAAACAATAGCTTTTAAAATAGCAGAATGCTTGTGGCTGGTTTTTGCAATATCAAGTTTAAACCGGTTTCATCTATTATACTGATCACATCAGCTCTGTTCAACTCATAACAATTTTCTTCTTACAGGCATTTCCGGGACTAAGAAGTGACAGTAATCTCATACAGTTCAACCGTCAGTTAAAAAGATGTGATTATGACTTGGTTGCCTGGAGGAAAAGTGTAGAGCCCCGTGCTAGTCCTGAACTTCGAAGGGGATTTGAGTTGTTGGATTTAGATGGAGGGATAGGATGGGAGCTTCTAACATCAATGGTTCGATACAAAGCACGACAAAGAATAAGTGCAAAAGGAGCTTTAGCTCATCCCTACTTCGACAGGGAAGGTCTATTAGCTTTGTCTTTCATGCAGAACCTGAGGCTGCAACTTTTTAGAGCAACTCAACAAGATTACAGTGAAGCTGCCAGCTGGGTTATTCAGCTAATGGCGAAATCTGGAACGGAGAAGGAGGGTGGCTTCACTGAAGCTCAACTTCAGGAACTTAGAGTCTGTTCTTGAACTACACTGAATTTTCCTTTTTGTTTGTATGTGCACTTAATAATTAAGTAAATAATCTGTCACCATTTCTGTTGTTATATTGATCAGGAAATCAAAGAGCCTAAAAAGAAGGCAAATGCTCAAAGAAATGCTCTTGCATCAGCTCTTCGTCTTCAAAGGAAGATTATAAAGACATTGAATGAGAGCATGGACGAGCTTAGCAGACAGAGTAAGAGCCTATGGTGGAGTAGGTGGATCCCAAGAGAGGAATGAGAATTGTGTATCTCTACTCTTTATGTAAATTTTGTGCCTCCATTTTTATTATAATTGACCATCTTGGTTGTATAGAAATGATGTTTTAATTGAAAGAAATTAGCTGGAACTTCTGCAGAAACATACCTGGAATCTTTTGACCGCACGTGTAAACACCTTCATAACCTATATAATTAATAATTTTACAGAAGTATGAAGAGAAGTGGCTTTGAATAACATCTTTAGTGTTCTTAAATGGTAGTTTCCAAGTATTTTCTCGAGAATGATTTCTTAGTTATATAATAGTACTGATGAACAATATACCTGTTGATTGTGGTATAAAAAATAACAAATTCTTTGCTTAAAAGTTAATTTAAGTTTAAACCTTTTTAATTTTGAGTATTATCAATCATGCTATGAAGCCTAAATGACTGTTGTGTTGGATTAGCAAATTTCCACATAAGCAATGTGGGACAACTAATCATGTTGGCTTTTTTCTAAAACTTTTTGCTAAAATGAAAAAGGATACACAAAGGAGAAGGGAAACCCTCTTTCTTAGTGGTTTTGCTTATATATATATATATATATATATATGTATTAAAAAAGAAAGAGAAAAATAGGTGGTGGTTAAAATTTTTAGTGGCACTTGATCCTGCTGACAAAATTGTTTACTTTGCCTAGTAAAAGGCTGCCTATAATCTTCAGGAATGAGATTCCACCTTTGCTTTGGCAGGCAAATCCATGCACGTCTCCTGCAACTCTCAGTCTCTTAAAAACTATACACCTTGCGCTCTTTGCCTGCCAACCCACTAAGATATCCTGCATGTGATTTTCTCATATTTGCATGTGATCAAAATAAACCATAATCTATTTCCTTTTCAATTAAAAAAAATAAAAAAATAACTGTAATTCCTTTGCTAGCAGCCATGGAAATTTTTCCTGTCATGATTGTGTTTCAGTTTCTGATAACTAATTTGATCAAATCATTATCTTGCATATTGATTGGGCTACGACTAGCCGGTGATTGAAATTGTATTATCTGCAACATGCCTAATATATTTCTACAATTTCTATGATGGACAGCAGCAATTCTGCTGGCTATTTAAGTCAACTAAGCCAAGACACTGTCACATGTAAATATCTGTCCGTACACAATTAATGCAGTAATTAACCTATAATCAGCTGATGTGGTTCTTATAAGCTTCTTGTTAATCATAAATTATAATCATGATTTAAGTCCGTGCCAAGTTATGACGGTCCAAATTATTGTAAAATGGAAACAAAAATAAAATAAACATAACAGAGTGTTCTAAATTTATTTGGTAAAATTTATAAAGTTGTTGATAATTGATTGAAAATTTCAATCAACTATGAATTTTATCGAAAATTAAATATTATATTATACTATATATAAAAGTGGGAATAGTGGAAACATGACCTGAATATATTAGTTAATTGAATTAATTTTGTCATTTACTAATTGAATTTATTAATGAATAATATTAATAATACATTAATTAGAAATTCTATTCTATTAGGACTAGATAACTATATTATATATATATATATATATATAAAATAAGATGACTAATATTAAAAAGAAAAAAAATAAATTAATAAAAAATACTAATGTCCAACATTTTTTTCCATGAATAGTATTAATGAAAAATAATAATATTATTTTACTAGTTAATTGAATTAATTTTGTCATTTACTAATTGAATTTATTAGTGAATAGTATTGATAATTCATTATTTAAAGTTCAATTCTATTAGGGCTAGATAATTATGTTTTACATATAAAAAAATTAGATAACTAATATTAAAAAAGAAAAAATAAATTAATAAAAAAATACTAATCTCCAACATTTTTTTTGTTCTATGCATACTATTAATGAAAATTAATATTATTATTTTTAATTATAAATAAGTGATAATTATAAATAAAACTCTAACATTTAATCTGATTTTTAATTTAATGTTCAATATTTTTTTAAGTTCCATGAATACTATTATTTAAAATTTATATTATTATTTTTAATTTATTAATTATAAATATGTAATAATTATAAATAAAACTCTAACATTTCATCTGATTTTTAATTTGTATGAGTTAATTGAGTTAATTTTGTCATTTACTAATTGAGTTTATTAGTGAATAATATTAATAAGTCATTAATTAGAAGTTCAATTTTATTAGTACTAGATAACTATGTTTTATATAAAAAAACATATAACTAATATTAAAAAGAAAAAAATAAATTAATAAAAAAATACTAATGTCCAATATTTTTTTTCCGTGAATACTATTAATAAAAAATAATAATATTATTTTATTAGTTAATTGTGTTGATTTTGTTATTTACTAATTGAATTTATTAGTGAATAATATTAATAACTCGTTAATTAGAAGTTCAATTCTATTAAGGCTAGATAATTATGTTTTATATATAAAAAAATTAGATAACTAATATTAAAAAACAAAAAAATACTAATGTCCAACATTATTTTGTTCCATGCATACTATTAATAAAAATTAATATTATTATTTTTAATTATAAATAAATGATAATTATAAATAAACTCTAACATTTAATACGATTTTTAATATAATATCCAATATTTTTTTAAATTATGTGAATACTATTATTTAAAATTTATATTATTATTTTTAATTTATAAATTACAAATATGTGATAATTATAAATAAAACTCTAACATTTAATCCGATTTTTAATTTAATATTTAAAGAATTAACATTGAAAAAGAAATATTTGATATATTTAGAGTTATTTAATATATCTAACTTTTTGTTATATATAATAAATATTTGATCATTATAATATGATTATTATTAGCCACTCCTTATATTTTATTCTGGTTCCGCCTTATCCATGTCTATAATTAAATAGGAGAAAATTTAAAGGAGAAGTTTTGCAAGATTAGAATAAAAAAAATATTAAGAATATAATTCAATAATTAATTTTTCTTAATCACATACATAACTTGCAAGTTAAGTTTTTAAAATTTATATGCATAGTAAAATATAATTTATTTTTATATAAATATAAGAATAAAATATAATTAATAAATATTAATATTTAAATTAAACATAACTTAATTATATGATAATTAAAAGTAACTAAAATTAATTTGTTGGACAATATTATTATTATTTATTTATTTAATAATAATGAATCAAATTATTAAAAATCACGTGGATGATTAGAAATGGAAAAAATAAACAAAATGATTGTGAATTACTTATTATCTCTATTTTTATATATAATTCTTAATAATAAACAAATTAACAATCTTCATATGAGTTATAATACGAGTTCAATATTTAATAATCATGTGCAGGACACATTAATGAAAAATCATAATCATATTATAATTATCATATTAATTATATATAAAAGTAGGAATAGGGGGATATGCAAATTTAAAAAGAAAAAAATTGATTTAATAAAAAAAATTATGATAGCACGGCAAAAAAAAAAAATAACTATAGCATATTGTTGTTCAAAGTACAACAATAATAATTTTCAATATATAATGATAAGTTCATACACATAACATATAATATGAATTTTAAAATACTAGATATAATTCTTATAAATTATTTGAAAAATTATAATTTCTTAATAATTTTAATATAGTTTAATAATTAATTTATTTTAATCATATACAGAATGAGTTAAGTTTTTAAAATTTACTTGCATAGTATAATATAATTTACTTTTATATAAATTATAAGAATCAAATATAATTAATAACCATTAGTATTTAAATTAAATATGACTTAATTACATGATAATTAAAAATAACTAAAATTAATTTGCTGGATAATATTATTATTATTATTTATTTAATAATGATGTATCTAATTATTAAAAATCACATGCATCGCATGTGAATGATTGAGAATAAGGTAACAAAGAAAATGATCGTAAAATACTTACTACTTTTATTTTATATATGATTCTTAATAATAGTTAAATCAGTAATTTGGGAGATAAAAAAATAATTGTAAAATATTTACTATCTCTATTTTATATATGACTCTTAATAATGAACAAATTAGTAATTTTCATATGAATTATAATACGAGTTCAATATCTAATAATTACTTGCAACACAACCAATCTAATTGTATTAGTTAATATGTTTAATTTTGTCATTTAATAATTTAATTTATTAGTGAATAATATTAATAATGTATTAATTAGAAATCCAATTATATTAGAACTAGGTAACTATGTTTTATATATAAAAAATATGTAACTAATATTAAAAAGAGATAAAAAAATAATTTAATAAAAAAATATTATGAAGACACTGTTAAAAAAATATAATAGACAATATAATTTTTATATAGTAAATAAATTAACAAATATAGTGGGTAAAATAATTAATGGACAAGATAATATAAATATAGTTTCTTTTGTATATAATATGATATAAGAACCAAATATAATTAACAACTATTAGTATTTAAATTAAATATTACTTAATTACATGAAAATTAAAAGTAACTAAAATTAATTTACCGGATAATATTATTATTATTTATATTTATTTAATAACGATGAATCCCTCACGTAAATGATTGAGAATAGTGAGGATAGACAAAATGACCGTTAAATATTTATTGCCTCTATGTTATATATGACTTTTAATAATTGACAAATTAGTAATTTGATATATTTTGAGATAAACATACATTTCTATAATTCAATATGAATAAAATATCAATAAATTAATACAAACAAAAAAATTATATAAAAATCAAATGATGGTAAATGACGAATCCAATATCTAATAATCACGTGCAAGCATATCAATTTGATTATATTAGTTAATTGAGTTAATTTTATTATTTAATAATTTAATGTATTATTGAATGGTATTGACAATTCATTAATTAAATTAAATTATTTTATTTATTTTATTATTTATTAAATTAATTAACATAAATATTAATAAGTAATAAAATAATTAAATAACTAATAAAAAATAATTTGATTATTTTTATTGTGTTAGTTAATTGAGTTAATTTTGTTATTTAATAATTTAATTTAATATTGAATGGTATTGACAATTCATTAATCAAATTATTTTATTTATTTTATTATTTATTAAATTAATTATCTTAAATATTAATAAGTAATAAAAATGTATTATAAGTAATAAACATGCAATGGAAAATCATGTTCAAAATTATGTACAATTAAAATATAAATATTAAACCTAAAAGTGATAAATATGTAATAAATAAGCAAGTTCAAAACGATGAATAATTAAGTTCAAAATAATAAACAATTAAATTCTAATAAAAAAAATTTATAAATTCGTTATCATAATTTACTATACATAATTTATTATTACTGAAAACGTAAAATATTTATTATCTCTATTTTATATATGATTTTTAATAATAGACAAATTAACAATTTGATAGAATTTGAGATAAACATTATTCTTATAATTCACTATGAATAAAATATTATAATAAGATGAAATAAATTAATAAATGACAAGTTCAATATTTAATAATCATGTGCAAAACACGTTATGAAAAACTAGTAATAATTAAACATGCATATAAAATTTATTTTTAATTTCTTATATATATATATAATAAAAATTGGTACAATTTATATATTCACCCTCAAAGGTACACATGGTGATGGTTTACTGAGAAATTATGATTTCAAAAGCTTATTGGACTAACAAAAACAAAATTCTACGTGTTAAAGTATGTGATAAGCAAAGAAGTTGTAAATCACGAGACCTTCACGTGCAACTCTGACCTTCTTGTGCAGCACACTTAGCTAGGCTGTTTCATATTACTGTTTAAACAAACCCAGCAAACAAAACCTGTAACTCTTTGATTATTGTTCATTAATTTATAGATTAGTGTAATTAATTAGTCCCTAATCTAATCTTCACTCTCTCCATTCTCCTTTAACTCCAACCCTTCGGGTGTTAAACACTCCAATTATATATAATTTTGTTTGCCCTTTCATACACAGAAGAAGCTGTCATGATTGTGATTATATACTTCTTATGCCTTACTGGTAGAAAAATAATTGAAAACTCATTCTTTATTATTCTTATACTTAAACTGTCTCCTTAAAACTTTTTCTTTTCCAACTATATAGTAATTTGGATTTATACCGGATAGATCCATTAAAGGATAAATTGTTTTTTTCAAGTTTTAAATTAAGGTGCTTCATATCCGGTTCCAACTCGAAATTTATAGTTAAGAAATAGATTCTTACCACCTCATCTCACCTCTCGGGGTTCTTAAATTCTTTTACATATTTAACATATTAATTAGACATGATATTCTTGTCCAATTGGACTTAAAGATATCAAAGATCAAATATACAGTACGATCAATATCATGGAAACAAACTATAAGGTCATGTTGTTCTACCTAAGCACTACATATATCTTTTGTCCAGCTCTTTTAATTTTTTTTAAAAGAAAAAAATAAATAATTTTTTACTGATAAGCTCCTAAAACCGATGTTGACAGCTTAAAACTGTTGAAAAAGAAAGATTAAAATATAAATTATGTAATTGTTTAGTGGAATTAGGGTTAATGGAAGGTGGTGTCCTTAGTGAAATGGGAGGAACACGAGACCAAGCAAGTGGTGCGTTGCTTTAAGGTTAAGTATAATTTAATTATAAATTAATCAAATTTCTATAAATTAATCTATCACTAAAATTGGGTTTTGAGCTACTGCATTAAATTTACAAAGAATCTTGGTCATAGCCCTTTTGAAATTTTTCACTTTCACATTTTTCAATTCCTTCTCTGGGTAATGGGGATTCCTTGGGGGATTTTGCATGTCGTTTTTTATTTATTTTTCATTGCAAAAATGGAATCATTTGATTCGAGTAGATGCTCATATTTGCAAATATTTCATTTATATTGCTAGCTAGCTAAGCCCATTTATTTCTATGTTAAGTAATATTTAGAACAAAATTTCAATGTGATTAATGCCAGATGAGAATTGGATTTTGATTCCTAGCAAATCTCAAAGAGTTAAAATTAGTAAAAGTCGGTGAGATCTTATTCTCATATGGTCTGCTGCCAACTTTACAGTGTAAGTTGTAACATGATTTCATTTAATTCCTCTTTCATTAAATCAAAATGTGCTTAAAATTCAATTCTCTAGTAAAATTTAGGAAATTAAATATTAGTAAATTTCAACATTTTAATTCCAAGAAAATAGTTCATTTCTTGATTGAATTTTTATATGTTAACTTAAAGGCTTTTTACATTTTTTTTTTCTTTAGTTGGAGGCTTAGTGGGTTATAGGCTATACAATAGTCATTCTCTTTTACTCACCATATAGAAAGTCGATCATATAATTTTTGAAGAAAATATTAGTACAATAGATTAAATTTTAGTAAGTAACTAATAATTTTTCTAAATATTAAACTCCCACTAATATTAGTAGATAGTAGTAAGAAAACTCGAATTCTAAATCTTCTCAATTTTCACAAATAATTAGAATACCAATCAAGTCATTTGATTGACATCATATTATTTTACTTTAAAGAAACCAATTATATATTTTGAATTTGTTATACATAATTACATATAATTTTCTTTTTTAGAAAAAATAATATATATATATATATATATATATATATCACTTTTTTTTAATAGTAATTATAACAACAATATCTAACAAACTCTGAAAATTACTAGATAAGCAGTCTTTCAATTTTGTTGTTCAGATGGCGTTGTCATCACAAGTCCATAAACAACTATGGATAATATATATGTATATATTCTCAACAATTGGAGGCCACGTCCTCTCATGAATATATATGATAAGAATAAAAAATAAAGATTAGGGAGTCAAAAAGAATGATTAAGATGTTGAGATCATAATTAATAATACAAAAATTGTTTTAATTAAACACGATAAAGTTAGTTAATATGCATTGTTATGTAGGATTCAACTGATCTCTTTGTATTGCCTGTTTAGGTGGATCCAACCAATAAAAAAATAGAAGAAAAAAAATTCATTTGATAATTTAATTATATAATCATATCATAAAAAATGAAATAAAAAATTGAAAGGTAGCCCATAAAATAATTGTACTAAAGAAATTTTGTGACCTTATTGAAGTAATGGCCGACCCATTGTGCTGGTGGGTGATGCCTACACGAGTTAGGATGTAGAATATGACAAGGCAAGTAAGCTATAGCCTTTGAAATAAAAAGAGATATTGTTTTGTTTTTGTTTTTGTTTTTTTTCTCTCTTTGATGATTAATGATTCCATGCATTCATTTTTATATCCACATACCCTATATCCACTATTAATTGAATATTCATTTATATATATATATACACACTTAATTAATTAGATTAATAGTTTTTTTTTATATAACTTTTTGCTTTTCTTTTACCAACACACATATTTTATGTTAGATTTTAGTGAAATGATGAGATGATTAAGAAAAAAAAAAAATAATTTGGTATGCTCTTGCAAATCATGTGTATGAATTATAATTAACTATTTTGATTAAATGAAAAAGATATTAATTAATAAAATTAATAATAAGTTTTATCATTTATAAACTTTATTGTTTAGTATTATTTATATAAAATTCATTTGCACTGTCTTGAAAAAAAAAAAAGGAGTGAAATAAATAAAATTTTGAAAAAAAATATTTTGTTTTTGAAATTTATTAAAAATAGATAGTAAATTAGTATTTTTTGTTGAAATACTAAAATTATGTCAACTTAATTGGAATAATTAAGAAACGTTTTTGATTTCTGGATAAAAGAGAAAAAAAAAAAAGGAAAATGAGAGAAAAGAAGGGAAAGAGAAGAAAGAGGAAAATGTTTTTTTTATGTGTGAACCCCAGGAGGAAAGTGTATTTGATTCAACTTTTATTTTTATTTATTTTTTATGACCTAACAAATTAAAGCTGAATTAAGTGTTTTCAACATTTAGAAGTCCAACAAATCAAAAGCTAAGTTGGGTATTTAGTGAAACAAAAGCAAAAAAATATATGTTAGAAATTCCAACTGTCAGCTCTAAAAATTTGTACTAAAATCTGTTTTTTTTTTTTTTGAAAGTTCAATTTTTTTACTTCTTCAAATTTTTTACTTCTCATGTCAGAAAGCTAAGTTTTAGATATTGAATGTAAAAATATTTCTTATTTTTATTTATATCTATATCAATTTATAATAATTTTTATTGGATAATAATTATATATAGATTAATAATTATTTTATTAATTATAATTAATTTTCAACTGCGGAGTTACAAAATATTTTAAAATTAATTATGAATTGTTGATTGCCGCAGTTAGCCGCTAATTGCTATCACTGTTTGCCCACAGCTGACTACCACCACCGAGTACTGACAGTTAATTGTTACTGTTAAACTAAGTAGACTCCTAATTTTGAAATATTTTACAAATTTTATTAATTTTAATAAACTTTGATTTAGTTACAACTAATTTTATGAAATTGGTTTATAAAAATTCAAAATAAATTCTTGTTCAAATTAAAAATATAAAATTTAAATTTATAAATGAATCTATAAAATTTAAAAAAAAAATCAATTAGGTCGATTAAATTCGTAATATCTAAAAACCTAAAATTTCAGATACTTCAAAATATATCTTTTGCTATAAAAATTATTTTACTTGAGCTATATTCTATCATTTACTTAATTTGTGATGCAAGAAATTTTCTATAAAAAAGTAGGTAAACGTTCCAATTGAAAATAATGCAAAAGCCAAGGGGGTATGGTACTCAAGTGGGAAGAGTGGGGTTTATAGAGTATTGCGTTGTGAGAAATTTTTGGAGAATATGAATAAATTGGTATGAAATTCTTTCAAATTAATCAAAACTATTTAAAATTTTATTTGATATGTTCTGAATTAATTTCGAATTAAAAAAATAAGGGGAGTTAAGGGACAGTGCACGCCCTTTCATGCCCCATCGTTGGCCCTTTACTAGACCGCAGCTCAGCTTTAGGACCACTTCTTCCCCCAACCCCCCTATATATATCTCCCCCTTTCCCTTCCTTCCATCTTCATTATTTCTCCATCGCAATATTTGAACTCTATAATCTCAAAAACTCAAACCCAAAAATCAAAATGAAGCTAAGCAGTGGTAGCTCAAAGAGAAGGCTGTCTTCAAGCAAAGGGCTTGGTGCTGTGTTTAGAGAGCAAAGGGCTCGCCTTTACATTATCAGACGATGTGTGGTTATGCTTCTTTGCTGGCATGATTGATTACCTCTTCACCTTCTCCAACTCTTCTCTCATCCATCAATATATGGCCATGCAGAAGATGAAGATGAAGACCAAGACGGTTTCTTTTTCTCTTTTATTTTCTTTCTTTTTCTTTCCTTTCCTAATTTTCTTGGAGGAGGAGTGTAAATAGCTGCGACGGAGCTAGCTAGCTAGATCATCGATCATCTTAACAAAATTTTGTTATGGGTTTTAATTAATTATATAAATGTATCTATACACAATCGGATAGTATGAAATATATTAACACAATTGAGTTTTAATTAATATTCCTTTTAATTAATTTGCAATATATTGTGTTAATTTGTCACATTAGCAATTAATTGAGGCAATGGCATTCTTGCATTTTTTGTGTGCTTTTTTTCTTTATTAGAAGGTTAAGTAGACTGTATACTGAATATTAAAAAATAGCTTTTATTTCCGTTAATATTAGATGAAAATATTTACTTTTTCAATTATCGTAAATAAAAACATCAATTAAACCATTTTGATTTACTGTTTTTTTTTTCTTTTCTTGCATATAAGTAATTAATATGTGAAGGACACAGCCATGTGAAGATTGAGCCTTCATTCTGGACCACACCCACCACTATAGTTAAAGGGTCAAAGTAAAATATTCTCACTGTGTCTTCTTTTTTCTTTTCACACTTCTTCTGAATCTTTTCAGTATTAAATTCACATGCAGAAAACTGAGAATTAAAGAAAACTGTCAGATTTGGCAATACTTAGGATCTCTGCTTCAGTCATCAATACACCCATATAAAGTTTACAATTCAAGTGAATCCACTTCCTTTGTAGTTTCACTTTTAATATTTTTTTTATACAACTCAACATTAAATATGGAAATTTGTAATTGTAATTAACCAAATTAGTAAGGTTAATTATATAGTACACCTGTAGTATGGTGTACATTATATTTAAAAACTATTAAATTTTTAATTTTAATATTTAACAATCGTTGAAGTTAAAAATTAAAAATTTAACGGTTCTAAATGCAATGAAAATGAAATCCATAACTTAAATATGGAAATGATCTTGTGAATGTTAACCAATTGTGAAATTTTGACGATTTTGTCCTCACTGGAACCTAACATGCATTTAATTAATTAATTTCTTTTTTTTTTTCGGTTAGTTATGTGAGGTAGTGACGGTCCAAAAAAGTAGAAAAAAAAAACTAAATTAAATAAAGGGCACACTACAAATTACAGTTCGAGAGTCAAATTATTACAAAAATTAAAATTTAAGGACCATTGATGCAATTTATCCTATTTCATTGAAGTATGATTTATGCACCTGCATCATGTAGGGCCATTAATCATGATTTATGGTTTAACTATCATAATATATTCTTCAATTTTCAATATTATTTTTGGTACTTAATTTATTAATCATTGCTACTTCATATGTACCCAAAAAGTTAAATATTTAGTAATTACTAATTTCTTTCAATCATATATTGAAAAACAAAAAGTAAAATTAATCCTTTTTGCACTTCTACCAAATCAAGTCAAAGCCTCATGTAAGGGTGGATCCATGTTGCGGACAATAGTCGTTGAATTCTACTAATTTTTTTTAAAGTTATGTATATAGTTCTACTATTTTTACCTCAACAAATATTACCCATTATTTTTAATAAATGAATTCTAATAAATTTTTTCTAAAAAAATTATTTATATATGTATTTTACTTTATAAAATTTTTTGGATCCGTCAGTGGTACGATTGACAATCAATTTTATCAATTTATGATTAAAAAGTTATTTTATTGTTAAAATCCATTTTGTATTACACTAAAATTATTTTTTGGGAAAATAATAGAAAAAACAATTTTTATGCAAAAAAAAAAAGAAGGAGAATTTTATAGGCTATACCACCTAGCTAGCTAGAATATAACTTAATTAAGCAAGAAACTGCTCAATTGTCTAGACTTAATCTTCCTCTGATTTTCTTGTCTACAACCAAACAACATTAGCAAATAATTAAACCATAATGACACTAATTAAGCACATTATGTTTGAAAACAGAAGGATTTGATTGCATCAAAGCCTTTGGGTTTTTTGGAACATCTTTTAGCCGTTAGTTTGTGCAGCTTTGTGGTCAAAGACAAAAGAACTCAGTTAAGTGGGGCCCATTAGAATTATTGGATTACAACCCGTATTCACGTGTGCCACGTGTACGGTTAAAGATGAGATGAGCACTGCCATTCTATCAAGTAAACCCTTTTGTTTCTTCTTGCACGAAAGGCAGAGAAAGAGAGGACCTTTTACTCTATTTGCTCTTTGCAGGTTAATGATTTTCTGGATTTTTCTCCATCTTCTTAGGTGTACGTAAATTCTACTCTGCTTACATTGTATGATTGACACGTGTGATAAAATATATAGCAAAAGTACTCGCCCATCCTTTTTCGGGTGAATTTTACATACTTTCTCCAATTATATAACCCGTAACAACTCGGTACCTGAAAAATTATTTGTAATATAAAGATATCTCAATTATATAAATTGTAATAATTCAGTACTTTACAAATTATTTGTAATACAAAAGTATCTCAACTTTTATTTTATAACTAAAAATTTTTTATTTTTAACTTTTTTGATTTTTGAATGAAAAATAATAATTTATAAAAATTAAAAAAAATTAGTCAATTAAATCAAAAAAATTCAAAACCTGGTTTTGGAATATTTAACACCACTCTCAAACACCTCTTAATTTCTTTAATAGAAGTATAACATAAAATGTCCAGATAAATTTTAATAAAAATAAAATTAGTTGTGATATACAGTCAGTAAAATTGAAATTTATCTGATGTGAATATTACATGTAATTTTGTTTTTATTAAAATTTATTTGATATGAATATTTTATATTATACTTATATTAGGGAGACTAACATTCAAATATAGAAATACTATTTAGTTACAGAATTAAAGTTGAGGTATTTTTGTATTACAAAATAAAAATTGAAGTACTCTTGTGTTACAAATAATTTTTAAAGTAATGAATTGTTAGGAGTTAAATAATTGAGGTACTTTTATGTTACAAATAATTTTTCAAGTACCGAATTATTGCGAGTTATATAATTGGAGGAGCGTAAGTGAAATTCACCCCCCTTTTCCGCCTTCTGTTGTTTCGATTATTAATTCTAGCTAGAGGATTGCATCTTTATTTTTTATAAGAAAATATATATTTTTTTCATTTTTTAAAATTCTTACATATCATAATTTTTTTATTATAATAATAAAATTAGTTCGTGAAGCGGTTTCTCCATTAGTAAGGTGAACCTAAATTAATATGCAATCTAGGATACTCAACAATTTAAGAAAAATATTAAAAATATTAAATTTTTTAAATAGAAAAGAGGCAACAAGCCTAAAAAATATCAGACAATGCAAACTCTATGGATGGCAATGTCCATCTTATCCTGCATAAGAAAATTTCAAATCATATTAGGAGAGTATCATCAAATTCGTAGTATTCTAAATGCATGTCAAAGCTTATCTATAACAAATTATCAACATAATAATTTGCCTCTTTGTAAATATAATTTAACCGAACCTGATCAATTTCAACTCATCATGAATGGACTTTTTTTTGAATTAAGTTCGGTTTATAGAATAAAATAATGTAGAATAAAATTGTAATTCTTAAAGAGTATAATAGGATTCCTATAATTACTATTCCTAAATAATCATTATTCCATATTATAAGTTTAGATTAACTATTCTTAAATAAAATTATAATTTAATGTGGTATATATTAATATATATAGTGTTGGTAAATGAGTGATTAGTGATAAATAAGTGGTGTTGGTGGATGAGTGGCGGTTATGGTGGTGGTAAGAGATAAATAGTGGTAGAATATGATATTCTTTAATTTGTGGAATAACAATTAAAGAATAACAATTTCAAAGAATAGTTAAGAGCCACATAAAATAGTTATTCTTTAAGGTCCTATTTGGAAACTTTGCCATAGGAAGAGGAAAATAAGGAAGTAAAATAATTTTTATTTTCTCTTCTTATTTTTCTCCATTGTGTTTGGATTGAAGTAAAATAAAGAGAAAAAGGAAAGAAAATAAAAGTTATTTTCCCTTATCATATTTGGATGAAAGTAAAATAAGAGAAGAGATGAAAAAAATAATACTATAAATTTACTATGTTGCCCTTTATTTCAAAAAAAAATCAAAACTAAATAGAAAATAAAAATGTCATTTTGTATTAAATACTATAATTTTCATCACATTCTTATCCATTTTCTCTCTATTTTCCATCCTTTTCCAACCAAGGAAAAATAGAAATTCCCCTTATTTTATCTCTATATTTTCATCTCCCTCTTATTTTCTGTCCATCCAAACAACGGTGTTTTATTCCTTGTTTATTCCAAAATCCAAACATGACCTGTAAGGAATAAAAATTTTCCGAATAATATCTGCGAGCAGTTTACTTGATACTTATATCATACCTCGAATTAATAATGTAAGGAGAGAGAGGAGGTCCAAATCGCGAGCAAAAATGTAATAAAAATATATAGATTAGGTGAATAATTCGGTTGCGTTACTTTATTTATGTTGGGTTAGTTTTGGTGAGAGTTGAAGAACAAAAGCTGGGTGAAATGAATTCCACTGAAAATTCAATCTATAATATTCTGTTGTCGGCCACATAAGATAGAGAAATGTAAAAATTCCACGATGAAATTTTTAGAAAGATTCCATTTACTATTATTTATTATTAGTCTATGATGTTACCATATGGTGAGAAGAATACTATTTGCTTCACTACTGTTTATTCTAATTTATTCCAATTAATATAAAATATTTATATTTTTAATACATACAAAGTAAAATAAATGAATTAGTAAATAAAATATAAATATTTTATATTAATTGAAATAAAATATATTAGAATAAACAGTATTTACCGCGTGGTAATGTCTCATGTATTTAAAAACTTCCTAAAAATGATGTTACCTTTCAAACGCACACTGTCTATTGTGTAGTCTCTACCAAAGAGAAAGAGAGAAAAAAAAGGAGATTGGTCAAAATAGCAGCTTTTAAGAAGCCCACGTGCGCCTCCCTACTCCCAAACCCCACCACCACCATCCTTGTCTCTTTCCTTTCCAAATCCAGAAAACTATAGCAGAGGAGGAGAAGGGTCCCCCCCATTTTTCCCTCTTTTCTTAATTTTCAATTATTGTGCACATGTATTCTGCTTCCTCTTCCTCTCGTACCTGTTCCTTAATTGGGTCCACTTGTTACATATATTTAATTTTAAGGTTTATCACATCTTTCGTCTAGGGTTTTTCATGTCTTCTGGCAATTGCTATTTTGCAGACCAAAGCCAACTCATGTTTCTTTCCTATCTTTGATTGATTGTCTCGTGGAAATAGAAACTTTAACCAACAAGGCAGCACCTCCGAAAATAAATTAAGATTAATTTTTTTTATCGGATTTAAACTTGTTAGATTCAAAATATTATAAAAATTAAATGACTCAAATTGAAATTAATTTGATTTTTAAATAATTATTTAAAATAGTTTAAAAAATTGGATCCATACAGAAATTACCAACTAATCGGGATGTAAGTGTTGGAAAATATTTTAAATTTTTTTAGCATTCCTCATCTGAACAAATAGCACTTTCCTAAAATTTAACATCAATCCTAATTTACCATTATGAGTAAATTGAGTTTTTCTTTTTTCTTTATATTCATGGTATATGGAATCATGCATCCTTAAAATTTAAGGCTAAAGCATATTCATATAATTCATGAATTTAATTAGTATCATTTCTCAATTTATCTCATGTATTTATTTTTAAACATTATATATATATATATTAACTTTTAATGTAATTATGTATATGTGTTATTTTAAATATTTAAATAATTTTGTATATTAATGTAGAATCAGGGATTGAATCACTTCCTTCTTTTAGCAATTATTAATATAATTCATACACATACCTAGAAGAATCGAACAATCATTGCTCTATTTAACTATATATACCTAACACTTTCCAGTTAACCGGTACTTAATTAATGTAATCATTAGCTAACTTTGAATTAACAATAATTAGTTTTCAATGTTATTTTAAATGTCACTAGTAAGAAGATAATTAACTTTTTGAAAAAAAAGAAAGTACTTAAAATAATAGGAATTCCATAATTGATTTATGATGCCAAAATTGACTGCAATTAAAACGAGATATTTTTGAGAGTCAAAAGCAATAAATAAAATAAAACAGTAATTAATTTCTAAGTGATAAAATAAAAAGGGCAAAACCTTTCTTTCTTTTTTTTTAAACTAAAGATTTGAATTTTGAATATCCAATGCTACTGAATAGTTGAACTATCAATACTTATATAATTTTTACTATATATTTTTATTAAAAAAATGATATGCTTTTTTTTTTCTATAAAATACAAATTTTTATTATAAAAATATTGATTTTTTATAAATGAAAAAATACTTAGTTTTTTTCGTTAGAAATATATGACGTGAATTGTATAAAAAAGTGTTTCTCTAATAGTATTATTTATTTTAAATAGCATTTTTAGTAGAATAAAGAGTATTTTAAGATATTTTTAAATGTATAGAGTAAAAAAAATTTTATAAGTCCAATAGAATTTTTATATTTTTACTTTTCATTTTATTTTATCATTTATAAATTAAAATTTATCAAAAGAAAAAATAAATAATTTTTATTATAAAAAAAAGAAAAATAACATACCAATTAAAAGATAGAAAATACATAGAAAATTAATGCGCTTTAAATGACATGTAGAATAAAAAGTGAAATTTGGCTCTTGGAAAGCCAAACTCAATTTGTTTTTTAAATTTTAAAAATTGAAAATCTATTGTAGATTCTTTTTGTAAATTTACTCTTTAAAATAAAAAATAAAGTTCAAATAAAGAACCTATTGTGAGGATTAATTTCACTCATGATTATTATACTTTTAATAATTTACGCAAAAATAACTTTTTTAATTATTTTTCTATAAAAATTACTTACGTCAATTTTATCATGATACTGACATGCTGACATGTAATGTTACGTAGATGCCACATCAATAAATTTAAAGAATTATAATATCATATCGTTGTCTATATCAATAAACCGGTAACAAAATTATTGAAAATAATTTTTATAGAAAAAAATAAAATTTAATAATTTTTATAAAAAAAAATAAAAAAACATTATTTTTACATAAATTATCAAAAAATATTATGAGTTTTTATTAACCGCTAGGGAGCAAAAGTCAAGAATGTTAGATGCGTTGCATATTGTAGATAAGGTTGGAATTAATGGATCCGAAGATGAAAAAACTTGGTATAACTCAAAAGCCTAAGGCACACATTTAACCTGCAGACAGGAAGTCTGCTAGCTGGATGCAATTATTGCCTGTCTCGGCTACAAACATGTCGCTTTCCAAGAGGAATTGCTTGATTTTGATTCCCAATTTTTCAAAATACCTCATTAAAATTATACAGACACTAGCTGATCCTGTTCCTGTTCGGTAGTTAAGTTAGATAATCACCGATTTTCATTTCAATCATTTTAGAATAAAAATCAATTTCGTTTCAAAGTCTGAAAGATTTTGGCAAATAGAATATTACTGGTATTCTCAGTCAGCTTATCATTAGTATATATACTGACCTTCAACAACACCATATATATACAGGTGCTGGTTTCTGCGATCCAAGTAATTATGCATTGAAGTTCTTTTTTTTTAGATTGTTATTAGTTAGATGCATATATTATTTTTTTTATTCAGTTCACTATTCCATTAAAAATAAGAAATTCAACATAAGGGTTGTACAATACAGTTTGTGTTTGTTGAGAAGAATTTATGAGTTCGATCCCAATAAACACATTTTTGGAGATGAGTAAAAAATTTTAAATGTGACTAAACTCGAAACAAGATTAGTTTCAAAATATAACACGGATAAAAATATATATAGTTTACAGATAAAAAAAAAAAATTCAAGATTCAAATATCATAGTCTTTCCTTACGTATAAAACAAGTAGCAAATAAGAAAAAAAACCCATAAATTTAGTGTAATTGATAAGAAGGGGGATCTCTTTCCTTGTATAATGTTTTGGGTGGTTGATTTTCATCTACTTGTAGATGAAAAGTTAATTAGACAAGTTGTTTAGACTCACTTTCATGTTCACATTTCTATTTTTTGATGTGGATATCTATTATAGTGATGCATATTTTCACAGTATGTTGTAAGTAAAAAGAGATTCAGAAGAGGAGAAAAAGAGAGGATTAAAAATGATTTTAACGGAAAAGGCATTGAATTTATTCTTTAATTTTCCCAAAAATATAAGATAATCTTGCTTTATTGTAAAAAAAAAAAAAGGGGAAAAGGTGATATTAAGCCCCTAAGGTTAGGGCTAAATAGCACCTTTGCTCTCACAATATAGGCGAGTCCAATTAAACTCTTAACATTCACTTTTGGGATAAATTTTTACCTCTCTAATTGCACTCTTAAAATATTAAAAATGGCAATCTAAATTACAATGAAAATTTTATGAAATTGAAGTGATTAATTTGTGTACAAAAATTAAATTAAATGATTTTCTTTGCCAATATCTTGAAAAATTCCATAACTATAATCACATTTGATGGTGCAAATTTTAGTGGCAAATTGAAGGTATTGAGATGATGCTTAGCCGAAATTGGCAATTATATACAAGTTAGAGCCTAACTATCCAGGGTGTTGGGACCCTATCTGCCTGTTCTTTACATGCATTAATAAGGTTCAAATAGAAGAAAAAAGAGGGTCCAAGCCTAGGGTTACATTTATTTAAGGATATTATATCCTATATTTCAATACAATAGCCATGAAAATTTTTGGAAGATTATGGCTTTAAAGAGTAAAGAAAAGGGTAGAGTTTTAGTTATAGGGGAATTTTCTCATCGCTTTGAGTTTCTTGCTCTCACTGTTTTTCCCTTTAATTAATAAAATTTGGTTTATCAAAAAAAGTAAAAAAGGTAGAGTACCCTATAAAAGAAAGCAGCTAAGATTGCTTCCCCACAACATGAAGCCAGCCAAGGAGAGTTACTACTAGGCAATGACGGAATTAGAACCTTAATTTAAGGCAAAAATTTATCTATTAATTTTTTTAGGAACAAATATTAAAAATGATATAAGTTTATATAAAATTACATACATTTTAAAAAATTGAAGGAATGAATTGTTCACTTTAAATGCATGTAGCTCCATCACTATTACTAGAATAGGTCCAAATCCAGCCAATGCCCATAGCCCACCGCCAATCATGTTTAATCATATTTGCTGTTCACAAACAGGGCAGCCAACCAACCAATGTGAAGCAGCTACGGATTTGGCCCAGTCTTCTCTATCTTTTCTCCCCTTTGGTTCTTGCAGTATACAATCTGTAAAAATAGTATACATACATACAAATTATAAAGTGGATGAATGTTGGTTCCAGTGCAAGCCTATCCCCAATTGTCACCTTCATTCAGTCTTCCTAATAATGCTTTATGCTTTATGTTTTGAGGAATTTTGTGGTATACTTTATGTAATTTACCCCAAGTGCTTAGAATTATTGGATCATCAATTTTTAATCTTATTAATTGATTATCAATAGCTGAGATTAAAAGTTGATCTAATTGTTCTAAAATTATAGGTGTAAATTATACCAGGTACACCATAAAAGCCTTCTTATGTTTTTAGTGGTATTGTTGGAGTTGACATAGCATGAATTCTTCCATTAATTACATGGTACACACGGTATGTTGTCATCTTTGCTCTATTTGTTATATGGGAAACATAGTGCCAATTTCCATATGAATACACTGCCGGTGAGTTAGATTTCTTCAGAAGATTTACTACCACTGAATTAAAATTTGTAAATTTAAATTCAATCTATTTTTATCCTAATAAATAGGTTGAATTTAAATATAATTATAAACATCAAAGTTCAAATTGATAAAGAAAAATATGATTTAAATTGAGTTTAAATCCATCACAGCCTTGATTCTTCATTTTTCATTTTTCCAATGAAAAAAATATTAGGTATATCTCATTTAAAATAAATTCTATCTCTTTGAAGAAAATAATATTTACAATAACAAAAGGAAAAAAAAGATTAGGAGATTATTAGTCAAATTCCATTGAATCTACAGAAAACTTATAACAAATTAATTTTGATACTATTAGTTTATGTTTTGGGCAAAAATAACAATGTAAATAAATGATTTATCTAGAAATATAAGCATAATTGATTTATGGAGATCAAAATTACATCAATTTACTATATCTTAGACAGTGTGTAACAGGTGAAGCAGCATGATGAAAAAGGCCCAAACTTGTGCAGGCTTTGCTCCAGTGGGCGGGATAGACGTCTCTAATCAAGATGAAACAAGATAACAGAGCAACATCATAAGAGTATTTGCGCAATTATCCGAAAAAAAGAGAGTATTTGCACAACGATATTGTAAGATATTTCCTAACTTTAACTATTACTGTGCAATTAGAACTAAACGACTCAAACTACTTGCAATCTATTCAAATTCAACTAGCAAAATATTTGAATTCAATACTGAATTAATTGAATTAAACTCAAATTATTTGCTAAGTCAAATTCAAGTATCACAATACCTGATTTGTAAAATTCATAAGCCCAAATTTTTTAGAGTTGTAGTGAATTGAAATCGAGATTAATACACTATCTATTAAAAATTTTTAGTTGATTTAAGCTTTGTCAAATCAAATTCGAATAGTTAAAATATTTTTGAAACTGAATTTTGAACAATTAAAAAAAATTCAATCGAGATCGAGTATCAAATGTTTTAATCGAATCAAGTTCGAACCTAGCAATAAGTCCACTGATTACAACCCTAAGTGCAATAAGTACAGAACCTAAACCTTGGCATAAAAGATGAAGCAGATTAAATCCATCAGCATTATGCTGGGAAAATAACAGTACAAGAAAATCAGTCAAAAAGACACCAGACCTTTGCTTGAAGCCACTCCAAAACAGAAATAGATCATTACTTCCATCTATTTCCAAGCATTAACATTAGCATAATTACAGCATAGGTTGTAAGAACCATTACTTCACCATCAACGGTGATGGATATAGCTGGTCATCAAAATAATACAGTTTTAAAAACCAACAAAAAAGGCCAAGTACTCAAAAAAAGGGACACAAAATGGTCGGTGATCTCTGCCATTATCAGGGCTTAACGCACCGAAAGCCACACTTAGATAAACTTGCTTCCACCCCATGCAGTAAAGCTTTCCTGTGATCCAAACTCCTATAAAGGCATTAAGAAGTGTGTTAACATTAGAGTAATAAAAGAGTGATAACCGAAACTTTAACGCAGAAAAAAAGTTTCAGAGAACGTGACATACTAGCTGACTTAGTCTGAAATCTGGAGGTGTATCAGTTTCTATATTAGCTGGATCGAGGACCAGAGTTTGGCACTCCTCTAGATCCTTCTTTAGATCTTCTGGTCCTAGTTGAGCATAATCAGAAAGGCAGGATTTGCCATTTGCCCTTTCGGTCTCATTTCTGTCTCCAGGAGATTGGCTCTGTAAAAACTCGGCACACAAAGACAACCCTTCCACTAGCTGCTGTGAATCCAACAAATTCTGTGACTCGCCGTCCCACCATTTTGTGTCTTCCTCGACAAAATTATCATTATTGTTATCCATTTGACTGGAATGATTGTCTATCTTGAATTGATCATCATAATTGGGGTTCTCACGTTCAGGCTGATTTTCTTCATATCCCATTTCAGGATGCTTACCAGGAAACAGGAGAAAAAACACATGTCAGTATCTCTTTGAGCATGAAATGGAACATAATCATTATAAATTCAACTTGTTGGAGATCCTGTACTAACTACAGAACAACATATCTGTACTGAAGAAAAATGACCTCATACTATAGGGGAACATCTAAACATTCTATCTTTGAGAAAGATACTGGAAAAATGGTGGGAATGTATAAGCTCCAAGATATGGATGCGTCAATATAGATTTGTTCATGGCACATGGGGGAATCAAAAAACATTTGCTTGGACTGATAAGTAAACAAAAGAGAACGTAGAGGTATTACCTGGGTACTGATATCTGGGCCAATATTAGCAACAGATGACTTTTTCTCTAAGTCAAAATCTGGACAATGCCTTTCACGAGGAGGATCAGGAGTCACTGACATAGGAGTAACTGGATCTACCTTTGCATTTATAGTATCAATATTTTCAGCTAAGTCATCTTCATTGTTGTCACCCTTGACTGTCTGTTTCTGCTCATAAAATATTTTGGATACTACATATTCTCCCTCCCTCTCATCCTCATCAGTTCCCAGGTGATACTGATGCATCTTCCAATTAGTTTTCTCTGCCTTACCTCCTTTAACTGTGCTCATGTAAAGAACCATAATTTTTTTGCATCCTCTCTGAACTCCATCCAGCATCACTGGCCTAGTCTTGCCAGTCTTGTGCCAGCGAACATCACCAAAATCATCTCCTTGAATCTTTCGACGCTTTCGAGTCCCGGTATTGTAAGCCTTGATTGCTCGGTGAAAGAAGTGAGATACACTTCCGTCTTGCCTAACACCTAAAAATTTATAAATTTAGAACAAAAACTAATTCAAAATTCATAGAGACTGAAATGCTGTAAAGAACCCTTGACACTAACCTGGTAGATTCTGAGGATGGGTATAACAGATTCCAACATCATTGTTAACAGTAGGAATGAATTCATCAATAAACGGATGGAGTTCTGAACCTCTTGCACCAACTTTTGCAAGCAAGTGCCAAATAATTTCTGGTTCAGTTGGATCAAATTTCACACCTCTGGGTAATCCAGGCCACTTCTGAGTAACCTGGAAACAGGGAATTTTCAATTGTTTTAAATATTTACATGTGCTACAGCTATAGTAAAACTAAAAAAGGTCAATTGGCATTACAAATCTTGATAAGTAAAATTCAAAAGCAAACAAGATGTATTGGACATACAATCTAACTAACCTGGTGGCATCTTAAATAATAGATAAGTAAAATTACTCGTGTAGTAAGACAAATGAAAAATTATGTTTGCCAAATTGCACTTGAATGCATCAGAACGTAGCCCAATGAAGAATGTAATATAAATGAGCAAGAGAACTGCATCATTACACTTCATCGTCATATCATGTCTTCCCAAAACAGAAAATCTCCAATTAAAAATTATCTTTCTGAATATATAAAGTGTCTAGTTCATAATTTTTTAGCTTACATGTTCTCAAAAATGTATCATTAGTGTTTAGCAGAGGATAAAATTTTATCAAGATTTTATGATTATGTAAAATTACATGTATCATTTTGTTGCTGCAAAAAAGAGAATGAATGTGAGCATGCTAGGAAAATTAAAGTGTTTTCCAAACTTAAAGTAAAAAATGCGCTTAATGACTTCTTGATCAGTGATTGTGAATTTATAAGTTTCCTTGACAGCATCTTAAATCTAGTTGCTAATGAGATTAACAGTAAATGAAAATAATTGACAGTGATGAAAATTGAGGTAATTAGCATATGAGGCTTAAAGAAAAAATAAATCTTGAATAGACACAAATGTTTAAGAAAGTAATTTCACTGATGAAATAAAATTGATGGACTACAATGGAAGAATTAAAATGAACAGAGCTATAAAAAAACTGATGCTAAGATGCCATCTGCTAAAATTTGCTGAATTAACTGAGTGTTTGATTGTTGATTGATTTTTAATTGGTTGGTTGGCTCTTCTGTGAATGTTTCTTCCTTTTATAGCATCAGGACCAAAAATGGTCATTGGCCATAATCTCCACTTTCTCTGCAGCTGCTTCACTTCCCACATTCCTAACCATTACTTTGTTCCTTATCTGTCACTTCTCTCCTCAACTGTCAATAATACTCTACTTCTCCAGGGATTTATTTTGGCTACAATTTCTCAAAATATCTAATCATTTCATGGATTTGGGCTTTAAATCTTGTCATGGGCTTGTGTCTTACTCAAATAGGCATGTAACAAAAATATGGTATAAACACATTTAAATCATGAAAATATTTGGTATATAAAACTCTTATATCCTTGAAAATAATCATCTAAATCATAAAATCTATCATTTTGTTTTATGAGGAAGTTACTTGCGTCATAAACTGTCGTGTAAAGTATGAGACTTTATAGATTCAGAAAATAAAATATGACCATAAAAAAAACTCTATACGGGAAGAAAAAAAAAGTAGAAAAAGAAAATCATGTGTATGCATTATTCAAATTGTGCAAATACTATCCTCTACCACTTTCAAATATATAGTCCGACAAAAATTGATCAATGCCACAGAGATAGTCATTTCTTGGTGATAAACAGTTTAATGCACTTACAATTTCTAAAAATGGAGTAATCAAGCCATGCCCTCTGGTCATAACATTACCAGAAAAAATGAGGCAAGGCAAGCAACTCTACGTAGCTAAAATTGCAAAATAGTTGGCCTGCATAATTGTAACCCTGATTCCTGACTCCTAGACAAAACTTTATAACACAAACATGCAACCAAACACATATGATGATACTAGATATGTCGGATAAGTTAGAAAACTTACATCATTATTGTCAATAACATGTTGGCAATTAGGACAAGCTTTAGTTGGATTACTCTTCCATATCACTTTCCCGGGACTAGATGCACTCTTGATTTTTGTGGCAAATCTGTTACCATCCACTAGCCATGATGGTCTGCAAAAATCACATAATACATTTGCAAGTTGCATGACATAAAACACAGAAATAAGCATTAGTCAATCTAGATATCGAAAAGCATAATAGTCAAGATTAATTGCAGATGCATTGACGATGCATCTAGTGAAATATGCATATACATAAAGAAGATTGAAAAGAGAAATGAAGTTGAAGCATCGAATGTACTAAGTGAAGCCCATGATGCATTTGGCAGATGCTGACATTCATTTTCTTGGGTAAGTAAATAAACATTTTATTCAAAGCGAAAATCCTAACTCACCTCTATGAAGTATGAACCACCTCAAACCCAAGAAATTTATTGAGTGTGAACTATAACTACAATCTCCTTTAGTAGCATTTCAGTTTCTCAAATAAAAAGAAATGTAGTATATAAGTGGGATCATTGTTCAAAACTTAGAATACTATAAAGTAACTGTAACTATGGTGTAAGTATTTATCACTCAAAATAATTTATCCTAACCACCTTTTTCTTCAGAATATTATGTTATGCGAGTTTCATTTTTATACATTTTTAAATTATTAACAAATTCTCTCAACTCAACTCAGGACTTGAGCTTATAACATACTACTAATCAGGGAGGTAAAAAATTGATTAACTCCCTATTATTATCTACTTGACCACATTTGTATAATTAAAGCCGAGCATAAAGGAGCAAAATTTTAATTGCATATTAGAAAACTGGCAATGCAACTAAATATGATAAGTAATAACAAACAATCACACACAATTTTCTACATCTTTGATAATTCGAGTTTCAAACAGTTTAATAATAATAATAATAATAATAATAATAATAATAATAATAATAATAATAATAATAATAATAATAATAATAATAATAATAAT